>JAWWMW010002009.1:31993-50128 GCA_035048345.1 Echeveria elegans
GGGGCAGCTCCTCGAATAATTAATGGTTGCCTTAGAACATATGTAAAGGACCGTGGAGAGGCCCAGGCATCTAGATTATCGGGTGGTGGTTGATACAAATAAAAAACTGGCGTAGTAGCTTCCCGATGGATAAGGCAGAAATCAAAATTTTGGACTTCATGCACAATGCCAGACTGTTGACAAGCAAGCACTTTTGATGAAGAATGTTATTAGTCCGTGGGCAAGTTCTCTGCAGTATATAACGCCGCTGAGACAAGTTCTCTTATCCTTTCGGCGTTGTATCCTGGTCATATGTCACTGCCGAGTAGAGATTCTGACGGTTGACAAGCAACTGAGCAAATGTATTAAAAACTGTAAAGACGGTACAACTCTGTTGAGAATATTGATCAGAGAGACTTTTTGAGGCAGGATTTGAAATACATGTAAAAGAAAGACCTAGAGATAATACTTATAAACTTGCATTGGAAATGAAACCAACAAAAGCTCGCATAAGATGCAGATGAAACCTAACAGGCCCTGCTAACATGTCAATCTGGCATCTAACATGGTCGGCAGAAAACTGAAATTGTCTGCAAGCGGCAGCTCCTTTCACTCTTCTTTAAAAAGCAACTGGGATGGAAATTTTGTGGCCATCTCCAGTCTTCCCTCAGATCCATTCTCTAGTACTTTGGAGTCTCAATTGGCAGTGACATGCTCAGGTCCATTTGATAGTTTTGATACAGCTTCTTAATATCTTGACTTTTCAAATATACAGCTTTCCCTTTCCAAACCTGTAAGGAGGAAAAAAGACAGCTCAGTGACAGCAAGAGAGGGTCCACTGATATATAATAATAAAAATAGTGAGTAAAGCCTGCTTATGGAATTGAATTCTGACTTTCTTCTCTTGAATAGCCTTTTGGCGGGACTCGTAAAACTCAAAGTCATCAAGGATGGAAGTCCTGGATGAATGCTTCTTGAATATCTTGAGCATCTGAAGTCCCTGCTCCAAGTTCACCTATATACAATGAAAAAATTGTAAGCTAACCAATGTTGCAACCAAACTGTTGCTGCTTAACACGAGTACAATGGCTGGGGAACGACATATAGTTGTAAAAGAAAGAAAAAATTACCTCCTGCGTGTCTCGGCTGTTGGTAACAGGCTTGTTCTCATTGCTCTGAATGATAATGTGCTTCAGTAACGAGTTTGGTATATCCTTCACAATATGCCACTTCAAGGAGAAACAGCCATTCCACTTGTCTTGTTGCCAATATTCTAAATTCTTATCGAAGTCAACTGAACCCACCATCTCAGCAACACCAACAAACTGCTGGCATTGACCTACACCAATGTAATACAGAAATTCAGTACCTCAATTGGATCCAACTTGATTTACAAAAAACAATTGCATTTCACATACAGAGAAAAATAGAAACACGGGACAGGGAGTCGATTTTTCTTGTGCTTGTTTGTATGCAGCATCAAGTTTCTTGTTCCCATTAGGTGTGCTGGCCCAAACACTATATTTCGCACTTTTATGCACATCATCTTCACTGTATGACTTGATAATGAAGAACTTAGCATCTGCAAAATCTACAGGAAAATAAGATAGATTAACACTGTCAGCAATTGCGGACTCACTCAATTTAACTTTCCCTTCTGCAGTCACTTCAGTTTGAGGGGCACTGTTCTCCTTAACCATAGAGGCAACAGGAGGCCTTGATAAGTTCCTTAATATAACTCTTGGTCCTCTGTTCAACTAGTTAAGACCATCCGCATACTCGTTACCATATCCGTAAAAACCATTGCCTCGCACCCTTGGGATGAAATTTTCACCGACAGAAACCCAGCCTTGTCCATATAGTCTTGAATCATACCCATTGGATATGTATCCAAATCCAGAATGTACTGAATGGCTGAGCATCCTATTCATAAACCTACTGGCTTCACCATTTCCTATTGGTTTGTTCTGTAGCATAGCACATGAATATATAAAGTACAAATAAACAGAAAGTAACACGCTTGACAAAAAAGCAATAAATAGTACCCAGAGGTGTTTATGAGGATGCGAGTTTTGATTCTAGATAAGCAGCAGCAGGAAAGCCTGCGGCCAAAGGGCCCCCATTCTGAAGAGAGCCTTTTGCATTGAATGCAGAATCTGAGTGCAACGGTTCTGCAGGCACAACCCCATTCTCAGCATTAATATCCTTTTGCATCTGGTCCTTCACCAACTTTACATCTTTTAGTTCGACAACAGTTGATCCAGGTGTAAATGGGGTGCTGCTTGTTGTCATAGAAGGATGGGATGCACTTCGCTGGTACTGTTGGGCATCGGCATAGGGATCTGGGGAAGTTGCCGCCTTGCCGGAGAGTAAGGGGAATACGGTGGATAAACATAAGGATTGTACACTAATGGACCGTTCTGCCCATAAAGACCCTGTTAAGACACCATAGTCATGATCAGAGTGTATTAGCATATGCATTAACTTTGATGGTCGGTAAATGTTTACTTACATAACAAGCTAATATGAAATCTCAATTCAGATGTTGAATTCAGGTACCTCTGCTCCCTCGGCTCGGATGTATCTCCAGTACTCATCCCAATCCGGTGTGGTGCCATTATAAGCTGGACAATGGAGTGCACTAAAAATGTTATTACACTAGATAACCAAGAAAAGTAAATATGAGGTATATGGATTACCTTCATAATAATAAGGGCAGGTATTGGCATAGTACATGGATTGGTCCATGTAACCTGGTTGCACTTTCGTGGATCTTTCGTATTTTTGAACATATCCATTCGTGACATTACCCTTATGCAAGGGCTTAAATTTCCTGTCCAATGGCTGAGAAGTCGTGAAAATGAATTCTCATCACACCATAATAACACCAGATACGAAAAAGAGCTAACAAACTACACAATTGGAACTCAAATACACTACAATACCTTCTTTACATCAACAGAGACATTAGAAGCCTTGTTCTGAGAGTCCAAGGTCATCTTCTCGATCATATATGCAATTTCTAATAACAAACTGAATCAAGGAATCACACAATTATCATCATAAACTATCAATAAAAAATGACCATATTTGCCCACACCACTGCCAGCAAGTCACTAGTATAATAATCAGGCTCTCTTGGCAAATCACGGCACTCCACACACCACACTTGTCTGCAAAGATCGATCCTCAATACCAACCAAGCACAAAACCACTCAATTCATTGTTTCAAAAACTATACAATTAATCAACAAATCATTCATGAACTGAACACCAGAAATTCGCACAGGAAAAAATCAAACCAAAAAGGAAACTATTAGCAGAAGCAATACCAGCGGTATCCAACGTCAGATCTCCGACGAACAACAACAAAAACCAAACAAAAATATTTCGACCCGTGTAGGAAAAAAATCGGTTAAACAGCGATTACGAGACGAAAATGAATCCAATCGGAAGAATTTGATGGAGAAGAGTTGAGATCAGAACCCTAACGGAGCTAAAATGCTGCTGCTTCAAGACACGGCAGCCGACGACGACGAATTAGCGAAAGGGTTTAGTGAAAGCCGAAGCGATCAAGTCTATACACTGTAGCTTTTGGTTATAAGGTGACGTGGCTGTGATGAAAGGATGGCGACGGACGGATGTGAATGGCCCCGTTCTAATTGGGCTGTTTTGGGCTACTTGTAATGGCCCTTTTCCTTCGATGTCCGGTTAAGAATCAACCTGTTTGACAATTGGTGAAACAACGTCGTTTTGAGTTTCCTTCGGTTTGTAGCTTCTGCAACTCTGCATCGCCGTTGGCTTGATTCACCTTGGTCACTGTCGTGGTTTGTATTTTGTACTCATCTTTCGACGAGTTGCGTATTTCGTAAGTTTTGTGTTAGAGATGATTGGACGTAGTCGATATTGTGATTTTCTTACTTATTGCATGCCAAATGATAGGGTAGAGTCTCCTGCCCACCACATGTTTGATGAAATTAGTCTACCACAGATGAAGCTGTTCTTCATTTCTTGTTTGATTTAGATTAAGGTTTCCAAGTCATGAATGTGTAATGTGAGTCTCCTGAATAGTAATGGAGTCATTTATCGTTTATCCAGGGTCAACACTATTGTTCCCTCGCATTTAAGTGGCCCTATTATTCATGTATCGCTGTTGATAAACGAAGCTTTTCAGGGGACATACTGTAACTGAGTGTGAAATGTGGAACATCAGTTCTAGGCGTTGTTTCTGCAGTGGCACTCGCTCATTGCAACCTTGGCTTTTCGTGGGGTTGGGAAATCCCGGTGGTAAATTTCGGAGGACTAGGCACAATGTAAGACTGTGAGTGTATTCTTTTTAGATATATTCGGGTGGATTCGTGTCCTTGTTTTGAACTTCGATGTTTGTGATGCAGGTTGGATTTGAAATGATTGATGTTTTTGCTGAATCTCTAGGAATACAGATGGATACTATTCATTGTAAAGCTTTATTCGGAAAAGGTTCTGGGGATGTTATCATCGACTGTTGAATGTTAATAGCGTTGTATGCAGTATGTCGGTTTGCTTCGATGAAAGAAAATTTAAACCTGACCATGTTCACATGATTCATTCAGGGTTTGTTGGTGATGTTCCTATCTTTCTTGCAAAGCCTCAGACTTACATGAACTTGAGTGGCGAATCTGTAAGTTACCGAGACACTCTTATTCTGTTCAGGTGACTGTTCATCATTCAGGACTATCTATTAAGTCATGGATGAATTTTATAAGACTTATTCCAGCTTTGAAACTTGAAAGTGCTCATATATCTGCTGCTGTTTGTCTCTACTGTGTCTTACTAAGTGTAGGCTGGCCCTTTAGCAGCTTACTACAAAATGCCTCTCAATCGTGTACTCGTGGTAAATATCTCATTTGGAATCTGAATTAGTGTAGAATCATGTTTGCGGCCAATCTCAATTTTGTAACGCTTTTTGTATTTGTACAGCTACATGATGACACAGGCTTGCCATGTGGAGTGTTGCGTCTAACCCCTAAAGGAGGTCATGGCAGTCACAACGGGTATACACATAAAATCTGTATCCACATTAGAATGAAAAGCATCGAGTGGGTATTCATTTGTTTCATCTAGCCAAATGCGCAAAGCCTTGGTAGTTCTTATCTATCGGTCGTTGTTGGATATACTAGGTTTCTTAGTTTAGGGGTAATTTTGTTTGTTGTTTATATTTATTGAGTTCTCTTATGGTTGAATGGTCACATTTCTTCTCTTTGTATGAATCGAATCTTCATTATATATTTATTGTTAGGAGAATTGCCCTGCACTGGAAATCAAGGCTAGCATGTCTGTTTACTTATTATCTATGTGCTTTTCTGAATTTATCAGGTTGAAAAGTGTAATTGATCATTTTCGAGGCAACAGGGAATTTCCCCGTTTGAGAATAGGTTAGTTGAGACTTAAGATTCAAGCCATCTAAAAAAGTTCACACTGACTAATTTTAATTCGTCTCCCTTGTAGGGATCGGAAAGCCTCCTGGTCAGATGGACCCAAAAGCATTTTTGCTCCAACAGTTTAATGCCACTTCTCAACGAAGAGTATGTGTCGCTGTTTGCTTTCTTTTTTCAAATTTAACATGTGAGATTCAAACAATCTGCATTTTTCATTTTTGCTATCAAGCCGCAACTGCAATCATCATCAGATAAATTTGTCTTGAAGATAGTGTGATAATTTACAGCAATCTCTACGTTCTCTTTTGTTTTACAATACAGATTGATGCTTGCTTGCAAGAGGGTGCGAGTGCTCTGAAGCTTCTTGTATCCCGAGGCTTAGAGGAGAGTGCCAGAACCTTCAACACTGACCAAAAGTACAAATTCCAAACAATATAAGCGACTAAGGCTGCAAACATCTAAATCGCATTCCCTATCACGGGACGTCTCCTTTCTGCAAGAGTTGAGCTTGTCAGACAAGTATACCTCATTGAGCACAAGATCCATCCACTGCATCCCTGATTAGGATGCCATCTGAATTCCCTCATCAAATCTGATCTAGAAATGCGTAGTACTTTCACTTTAGAATTGATTCAAGCCATTGGCAGACTGTATTTATTTGTGTTGCAATTTTGGTTCTGAAGTATACCACAAATAATACGTAATAACAAGCATAGCTGCAGCTGACAAAATAGGGTTAGGGGAATCTAACCTTTCAGTTTCAATTCCTTTTTACAATGGAATGATTGCAAGATATCATTGAAATAATTTGATATTCATGAATCACTTTTGGAGAGACTGGTTGACATTTACAGCGTACCATTTTACACCTGTTCTTTTCTTTGGAGAGGGGCTCATTGAGCCCTTTCTAGCGCCAGCACTGATTTTTTGACAGACTAATGGGTAGCTATATTATACAGCAGGCGTGTTTGAGTAAAGCAGAGTGAAGAAAAGCTCCACTTCTGGTATCTTCTGGACTACATTGATGTAACGGTCCCTGGTTCCTTCCTGAAGCAACATTGGACCCATGATAACAATTTTCGGCAGAAGCTTTGCCAGTGGTATTCCTGGAGATGGACTGCCTTCCGCTGGCTGAAAGCCCATGTCCTCCATCAGCGCGCTGACCAGTGTAACTAACGAGATCTCGATCACATTCTCGAATTCAGAGCTGCAAGAAAGTGAAACATTTATCAATTGATGAGTCATGACACACACCAGATTACATGGTGAGAGAGAATGTGTTCACAAATGATAATAAAACTGAAATTGTGCATCTGACAGCACCGGCCTCACCTGGATAACACTGCACGTGTTTCTGCCATAAGCTGCTCAAATTTGCTCAAATTAGGGCTGACATCCTGATCGTTAAGTAAAGTTAAGAATGATTCGTGAGACCCAGCAAGCCCAGGCACGAGATAGTTTAACCAGTGATGTGGTTTCCCAGTACCCATGAACATGTCCAAAATCTGCAGTATAGTTTCGTGGAGTAACACATTACTGTAGCAATCCCGTAACTGCTTTCTGCACCAACAATTTTCAAAAAGTAATCACTCCCTAGCGCACTGGTAATCACCTGAAATTCAATGAAATAACATTGCACTAACCCCTTTAGTATCTCGGAAGCAGCAGTTTGCACGCTATTTATCAATGCAGGCAAGCCAGAAGCTGCGAGAAAATCAGAAGTTTCAAGATACTGTTGCTCGCCTTGCCTACCAACTGGATCACCGTCATCCTGCTCAATAAAAGAAACAGAAATGCAAACTATTTAACTACTGTTTCGGGTTCTCAAAGACGAGAACATATGTCATAGAAGAAAAATATAAGCAATTATCAAGACAATTTTTGTGAGTACAAACTGTATCACAATTATCAAGAGATGCTAGTAATTTTTACACGAATAAGGGAGCTTCCGCGACCGCGAGCAATATCGAGATATAAGTGCCTCGCTAGTATGTTGACTTGAACTCTTACATACAAGCTACTCATAGTAAGGGCCCAAACTGATATCGCTGTTCTCGTAAAACCTCCATGCGAAAATCAACAATGACAGAAATTAGTAGGAAATTATTTCGCACTGTACCAGATTGAGATTCTAAATAGTTCTAAAAAATGAACTGTGACGTGAATAGATGGTAATGTAAGCGGTTATCATAAAACGACTTACTGAGAATTTTCAGTCTGTCCCACAATTCTACTTTCTCTTGCAGAGTTAAACTGTTCGACTGGCCGTTCCCTTGCACAAGCCTATCCGTCAAGGGCGCCAGGTCCAGCTCGTCTGCTAGACGATTATTCAACAAATCAACAGCGTGAGGCAATGTCGTGGTGTCGGCAATTCTTTGAATGTTTTCAAAATGGGCCTGCAATCTTTTCATGTAGACAGGCATGTTAGAATCATTGCTGCAGACAAACATGACAAATGCAACATGATAAATCAAATGTTCCTACTGGGCCTTGATGAGTTCATCATTCTTGCGGTCACTGGCAAGTTGTGTTTCTAATTCTTGGAGTCGTGATTTATGTGCTTCATAAAGTTTATACAGAAAATAACCACTTCCCACAATCCCAAAGGAGACAACAACTTTTCTTCGATACCTTCTCCAAAAATCCCTAATGAGATGAGAAAATCATACTTTCATTTTCAAGTTGGGAAACACATTAGCGAGGCAAAGAACCGTGCCTCAACAATGATGTGTAAAAAAGTATGAAAACTGAAGGAATAACTAACGGACCTGATTGAGATCATTTTCTTCTTTCAAGGACTACACAAGTAAAAAGATCCTGCTGTTTTCTACTAGTTTCCGCCGAAAGAAGAGTATCTGGCGCTGCCCTGGATACAAAAGTCCTTAACATATTTTCATGACATGAAATACTGTGAAATTGCAAGTTGCAACTATTACAGCATATTTTCACACATACTTTTTGCAACGCAGGCATGAAAGGTGGTAATGTTATCGGCTTATTATGAACATCCTTTTAGTCTAATCCTAGATTCATCATCAATACTCTCTACCAACATTGTAAATACAAGCATACCGAAACCAAATCACAAAACCATCTCATTCACATAAGTCCCAAAACAATCCAACACTCAGATCTCAAAAAAAAACTATCACAAGCATCATCAAATTTCAAAACCTACCTAAAATTAAACTACAAGCTAAAAAACACATCCTTCTTCAATCTCACTAGTCACTACATTAATTAAGCACAGCACAAATCCAGTCACACCCAAAGATCAAATTTTGATGCATACCCACATGCAGATTCAATGGGAATCATCAAAATTTGACCCCAAATTCATTCCCATTTCTAGGGCACAAAAACAATCACGATTGTAGAAACCCAAAATATTAACTTAAAAAACTGCTTAAAGGGCACTATGAAAAAAATCTGAATCCAAGGCACGCACTACGTATGATAAACGTTGATTTCAGCTTGATGAAATTGCAGACCGAGTTCGATATGGGTATGCGTGTTCCTGCACTGGAGATTGGAGATGGACACCGCACAACTTTCGAAGCTAGGGATTGTACAGGGGAAGCATACGACCTTATCCTGATTAACAGTCTTCGTTTGACAATGATGGATAAGACTATTCTCGTGACCAAACGCCCAGAACTCTTCTTGGGATTCTTGCTATTAGTAATTAATTACATTAATAATATTTGTAAGTTCATAAATAAACCATATCAATTTAAAAACATTAATATTAAGTTACCAACCGTATATCGAAAAAAAGAGAATTTTATAGAAGAATGAGTACACAGATTGAACTTAAAATCTATCTAATCCACTAGATTCGCTTAAATATTGTCGATTTAATCACATTTTTAAAAATAATTTATTTTTTTATACGCATGAGGCAATACTTCAAAACAAATTAAATACAAAATCAAAGCAAAAAATTGTATGATTTTTTATTACTCCTATCTCGTTTTTTTCATTTAACTAATTGCGAAAAAATGCAAACGCTGGGCAAAATAGAAAATATAAATGCGTAATAGAAATGAAAAGTAAATTATTTATTTCTATTTTGTTTGAATAGAAATTAGAAACCCATGGGTAATATTTGACCCGTTTTTTGTGTGCTGTAGCCTGTAACCATATCATCATCATCATCATCTGGTTTGCTGTTAACCAGAAACTCAAAGCAGCTGAGCTGCTTGACTGATGCTTCTTTCACTCGCGTAGTAATTTCAGAAGAAGAGGATAAACCACTAAATGGCTTCTCAGCATCATCTCCTCCTTCTCAACTTCCCTTACTCTTCCGCCCCACGCCTACCTCACTGTAAGTAAGCTCTACTCCCATTGTAGAATTTGTGTTACAATTATTGTGTGTGGTCACTGGACATTCTTAATTGGTGTTCTTAGTTTGTTGGTTTATTGATTGATTCTTATCCACATACCTTTTGTTTACTGTTCTCTCACTTAATGTTGCAGCCAACTTGAATTCCACTAGCTTTCGTGTCAAATCCAGTTTGGGTAATGAGAGCGAGGCGGCCGACCATTCATTGTCGGGTGAAGAGAAGGTGAGTAAAAATTCATGTCTGATCCTGCCAAAAACTGAGATTTGCGGATTTTCACGCCATGTGAATAAAAAACCAGCATTTACATGTACTTTGTTGCTATAGTTTTAGTTTATGGAAACCACTCGGGGTCATGCCTAGATTCTTATTTGCTTAAATATGACGCTTGTTAAAATATTAAATTGGTGCGACTCTGATGCCACAGAGGGCTGACCAGACGACCTCACGTCGTCTATGTCTGACATGTCTATGCTCTACTGTAAGTCTGATCAACAAAGCAGGAAATTTTACCCGAGTGGCGAGTGCTGCTGGTCCTGAGGGGAAGGAGTGGTCTGTGTGCCGCAATTGTCAGGGAAGTGGTGCTATAATATGTAAGTACAACTGTTTTTCAAAACACTTGGGAATCTCCGGGTGTAGGTTTTATGCATTTCGAATCAGGCGTCTTGCTGATGTGTTGTGTTTAGTATGTTTATGCATTTTCTTTATTCGTCAAATATACATTTGAATTTATTTACTTTCCATTTAGGTGATATGTGTGGTGGTACAGGAAAATGGAAAGCTCTCAACCGAAAACGAGCTAAAGATGTCTATGTATTTACTGAATGTCCAAATTGTTACGGTAGGTATACCCTTTGCCTGTTGAAAAATTCATCAGCCACAGACTGACTGCGATACTTACTTTTAACAAAATGACCTAGCATTTGGGAACTCTTATTCGTTACTGTTTTCTTTAGTCGTATCTTCAAAATAATGATGGATATGTTTCTTGTTTTTTTGTCTTTTATTTTTGGTCAAGGCCGTGGAAAGTTGGTCTGCCCTGTTTGCCTAGGCACTGGTGTGCCAAACAACAAAGGCTTACTTAGGCGGCCTGGCTCAAAAGAATTGCTGGAAAAAATGTATAATGGACGACTCTTGCCCAACTCCTAGTCCTAGGTATGGAATCTTCTAACCTTCAAATTCTGTCTTCAAGCTCTATTGACAGCATATCTCATGAAAAAGTTAATCATGTTGCAGAATGTAAACCAACTCCAAACTGTTTCACACACGTCGTATCTACACCACCTCATCAGGTATATTATAGGAAGTATGATCCGAGGTATAAGCCTGACAATATACAGCCCAATGCTTCTCCAGTTTGCTGGGACTTTTTTGTTGATCAATGAGAACACTCAATCACACTGCACACTGTAACCTGTTTCACCAAGACAGGTTTTGGCTATGTAAATGCAGTACAATTCTCCGTTACCGCAATGCAGCTAAATTTCTCAGGTGGATGATTTCTTTTCGTTTGTATAATTACCGTCTATCGCTGTCATCCACTCGCTTTGCTCGGTTTCAGGTGGATTGTCTTCATTCCCATATTTCCTAGATCCATTAATTTTTCTCCTTTTTGAGATGTCATTCGCTCAAGAAGTGGATCAAAATACAAGTCGCCAATAACAGAGTTAGGATTTCAAATGTTGTTTTTCTCTGTAGTTGTTTAACCATGTGATAAACAAGTCCTACATTTTTGCATTGTAAATGACTCAGATTCCATCTAACCTAATCTTGTATTTAAGTATGGTTACACTTTGATTAGATCACACATCATTTACTTGTGTATTATAACATGCGAGTCTTGCATGGTGGTTTAACTTGAAAAATATAATATCTGGATACCATCAAAACGACACCATTTTAAAATGTTTTTTTTAGTACACTGACAACGTTTGGATCTATTTTCAATGGCAAACAAAATATCCTTGTAAGAAAAAGAAAAATCAAGTTTTATAATTTGTGAGTTGAAAATAAATTCGATTGGCCAAAAGAGTATCTGGTCGCGAAAATAATTGAAATAAATATCAGCCAAAAGAATAGGCAAAAGGATGTAAAATCAAACATAAAATGACAAAATTAACCTTTATTAAACAAAACAAATAACTACACTACCCATTAACCTTCCTAAAAGCATCTGCAGCGCAGGTGCTAAACCAAGTTGCAAAGTTAAAAAAGGGTACGTGTCAGGTGATGTGGCAGGTGACGTGGCAGACAATTTTTACAACCACTCTTTCGAGTTCTAAATCTACAACTCACTGTTCACAGTTCTAAATTCTCTCACTCCCTCAATTCCGTCCCCTCCACCCCGATGGAAGATGTTGCTCGATTGAGGTCTAAATCCTCTAACTCCCTCAATTCCGCCCCCACCCCCGATGGAAGATGTTGCTCGATTGAAGGTGCTGAGTGGTGTTAGATTTGGGGAGCTGCTGAGATTTGGGAATTTGGGTAGCTGTTGAGTGGTGTTGGAGTGTTGGTGTTGGGGAGCTGTTGAGTGGTGTTGGAGTGGTGGTGTTTAGTGGTGTTGAGCTGTTGAGTGGTGTTGGAGCTATTGAGATGAAGGTGAGACCATTGGAGTTAAGGGTTTGTAAAAAGGAGGAAGAGGTTTGTAAAAACTGTATTTACAAACCTATTTTGCAACTTGCGCCGGTGATGCTCTTACCAGATCAGACCTCGAGTGAAAAAGAAACTCCAAGATCTTTGTTGCAAAGGCTCCATTAGGTGGAAGCTCAAACACAGTGAAAGCCAAAGTCGATAATAACACCTACGAAAATAGTAAGAACACGAAGTATGAATTAGAAAATACCTTACTGCGTAATATAGAGAACTTACACTTACTAACAAACTTGAATTTGCTTGTGAAAACAAAATTTTCCCTCTCCCATTAATTTTAATTAAATGTATGTATTCGTTGCTACTTGATGAAAATCTGCATTTCAGCAACCAAACTGGGTCAATCCCATTCTGAAGGCGAACTTTTGCAAGGGCTTTCAAACGTGGAAGTGAAAGCTCCAATCCCATTTCAAACAACTGAGAGACACATCATATGAGTTTCAGAGACTCTGAATAGGTACCAGTATCATTCAGCGGAAATGGAAAGAATGATGCATATAATTACAGAAAATGGAATAATAGCATTATTTTATTGTGGTCAATATGTGCTTGGGAAGGTAATATCTGTATTGCTTACCAGGAAAAGAATTCCTTTTTCAGATAAAACTCTGACATCCGTAAGATTCCTGATCAGGCCAAACTGACTGACGACAACTTCGGCGAGTATCTGAAATCAGCACGAAGGTCTAATCAACTTCCAATCATTAGAGTATCCAGTCTATGAAATGAAAGACCTTTACTCAACAACAAAAGGGGGAAAACTATGCTAGATAAGGACTAGTTAATCTCAGTTTCATGCGACAAAATTTTCTCTATGAAGGAAAGGACACAAAAACATTAGAAACCGTAGTGAGCTTACACAGCTAGCACGGAGTAGCTTGAATGTTGGAACAAACAACACAGTAACCACTACAAAAGTCAAGAATCCAATCCCTAAATCATTGATGACATCAACAGCGAACCACACAGGTTTCCCTCTACTGGTCTGCCCCAAGTCCAATAAATTGAGACTTTTTCTAGAATTAAGGGATGAAGAGGATAAGCTTCTCCGTCCATAGGAGCTTTCCAAGGTTAAAAAGCAAAGTTTTCTTCGTTGATGTGTCGCAAATGCCTTGGAATGCACTTCGCAGCTACGGCAGTGACTTTCAAGTGGGAGATGCCTACACAGCTGTGCTTGAAAGTTAGGTTTACTTAATACAGTTTCACTAGGCACTAGCAATGTCGTGTCTCTGCAAGAGTGGATAATGCAAAACATGAATAATCTCTGCTAACAAAAAAATCGCAGAAAACATGAAATCTATAATTAAAAATCATGGCTCCCAGCTGATAGCTGATTCAAACAGTAGTTGGGTCATTCAAGAAACAACACAAAACAACTCTAAGCTTCTAATGCTACAAACTCCAATGTTGAAAAACCAACATTAAAATGAGGTAGCAAGGAGAAAGGGGCAACCTTGACGCTGGGCAGGAAGCCAGTAGCTCAATCATGAGGCCAATGATGAAGCCAAACCACCTGAGCTGAAAGACTCAAAATACATTAAAATATTTCGGAAAACAAAGCAAGTTATTGTTCAAAAACTCTGCACTGGAGGGGTGACTTGAAGAGAGAAATAGAAGCGGAGACTCGGGCACACGTTTCTAGTGCTGTGAGCTTCAGACTAGCGTTCCACAAAATTGGAGCTTTTTTCAGGGTTTTTGCTACTTGTGGATTAGATGAAATGAAAGCGAAGATGGATTGTTAGAGTCAGAGCTTAATTGACATCTCAGAAAATCAATTTCTTAAAAAATGAACAAACTGAATGACAAAAAGTTATAGTAACATTTTCATGAATGTAAACTGCTGAAAGGTTGAATTTTTTTTCTTCTACCTGTTCAGCCATTGCAGAAATTTACTGGGAATTGAAAAAAAGTTTGCATCTTTCACTTTCTTTTATCTGAAATCTATGATGCAAGGTTCCATCCAGCATGTGGCCGTGGCCACCTGTTCAAATGTTGTATGTGGATAATGTTATCTTTAATCGAATCAGCTTAATCCTCCGCACATGTAGTTTAACACAGCATATATACTGAAATGATTTGAGTAACTTGTCAAAGACTTTATTCAACACTAATGAGAGCCTATAGTGAAACTGAAAACATAGTTTTAAGACACAGGCCAAGGGTTGAAATCATCCAGGCTACTGCATGGCTAGATTTCTTGGGTGAACTTAAGAGAGACGCTGTTGACACACTGGCGCTCATCAGTTGGAGTAGCGAATCCTTCCCCTTTGAAAACATGACCCAAATGACCATCGCATGCTGCACAAGTGATTTCAATCCTCCTGCCATCTGGATCAGCCTGTAGTGTACATTACCAGACCATGAGAAAGAATATCACATTCATCGCAGAAAAAAAAAACAGTACAGGCATGGGTGCGATGAACAAACATTGCGGTTTATGGCTCCAGGAAGACCCTCATAGAAAGCCGGCCAGCCACAGCCTGAGTCGAACTTGGTGGTCGACTTGTAGAGTGGCGCCTCACATCCTGCACACCTGTACACTCCATCTTTATAAAACTTATTGTACTCTCTCGTGCCAGGATACCTGCATACCATTTCAAGATTCAAGGCCGAACGAAAAAAAAAACACAACCTTGTCCAAAGTCAAGCCTTTCAATTATCCACCACTTGCAAACCAAAAATAGTACCACTCATCAGAATCAATGAAACTAATGGCCTGCTCTACAGTCTATAAGTCTATAAAGAAAAAAGAAAAAAAATTACATAAGCATTAGAAATCATCAAGACCTGGAATTTGTTACGAGACGTAACTTGAAGGACCGATTACGTAATTACCAAAAATAAGGAACTGTATAAATAGTGATCAAACGCTCAAAATCTGTACGAAAAAATTACGATCTGTTCATTTGTGATTTGAATGTTAAGATTCAACCAATCAGCTTGATCGACACTTCTACCTTCTCCGTTGTTCTTCACGAATTTCGATAAGGTCGTAACAAGTGGTATCAGTAGTCAACGACCCTCGGATCATGACGACAACGCGATCGCAAGCTGTGCACCAAATCATCTCCATGGACGAAACTCGGGATCAGTCCCGTACGCGATCAGAGGAGACACATCAGAAAATAATGAACAATCTCTTTGAAATTGAACGACTGCTTCGAATCTTAGCTGAACAACGTGGGATCTATCTTGATGATGGATCCAGTAAGCACGAAACTGGTGAGGACAACGACGCATCCGCTGACCTTGGGGGAGATCCTCTCACAACCTCAGGCGACCAGGTTCCTGTCGATCTTGAGGTTCAGATTCAAGAGAGTACAGAAGCAGTTGTGCTTCCGTCGCCACCGCTGTTGGTGGAATCATCGATTTCGGAGACTTGCTTTGTTAATGAACCGTTTCAAGATGAAGAGACGGCAGTGACAGCTCCTTTGGCATCCTACACCAATTCTGATGGATCCAGTTTGCACCAATCGATTGATCCAGTTCCTGTCGATCATGATGTTCAGATTCCAGAGAGTAGCGAGGTGGTTCAACAGCCATTGCCTGCGCCGTTGGTGGAATCATCGACTTGTAAGGTAACATTCAATTCGCTGCAGTTTTATATTTCTTCAGACTCGCCAACTTGCAATTATAGAGCAGCTAATGATGCGGATTCTGAGAAGTCGGTGGCCGCACCGATCATGAACTCTTTAGACAATTCCTACACACAAGATGTTCGTGAAAATGCGCCTGTGAAACTGATTTTCTATCCTCTTCCTGCAAAACCACCTGATGAGTATTTGAATGTAGTTAGAATGTTAAACTCCAACAGCATCGTGCAGTATGACGTCCGTTGTGGTCAGTAAGCGCTCTTTCCAGTCCAACGGAAACGAACATCAACAAGAACTAGCGGAGGGATGAATATGATGACACCCGAGGTTCCGGTGGTAGTATGTTGTTCAAGAGAACCTCCGTGGCCACCTGATGTAAATTGGGATGTCATATACTTGAGCCTTACCAAGGATATGGTCATTTATAAAGATCTGTCAGTGAACATTTCAAGGGAAATGTCGCAACAGAATAAGATTCTTAGAGCCATTAGGAAGAATGTGGTGAAGCTGGAGGGCGGAACTGTTATTGCAAAAGCGGATGGGCTTTGGATGCCAGTAGATGACACAGGCAAAACTTTGAGATACTGCTTTATTGAGTTTAATACTCCCCAGGAAGCACAACTTGCGAAAGAAAAAACCACTGGATATAAGCTGGATCGTTCTCATATTTTTGTTGTGAATATGTTTGAGGACTTTGAGAGGTTATGAAAGTTCCTGATGAAAAGGCTCGCGACCAGTTTGTGATTCGAGCTGGACCGGACACTGAAGTTTTGTGGATTGATGCTAGACATTTGAAACCCGACCCAGTGTATAGGCGTTCGCACTGGACAGAGAGTTATGTTCAGTGGTCTCCTCTTGGGACTTACTTGGCTACACTGCATAGGCAAGGTGCTACTGTTTGGGGAGGAGCTCCAAGTTTAAACCGGATAAGGCGATATGCTATGGAGCATAAAGAACATAACTGAAGAAGATGTTATGAAGCATAAAGACGGCAATAATGCACATCCGATCATTACTTAGGAAAGGCGCATGAAGAGAAGTGTGGATTAGAAGAGTTGGTTATTTTTTTAAAATGTTGTATCTGTTAGGAAGTTAGTTATTATCTATTGTAAGAGGTTAATGTTATCTGTTAGGAGTTATCGTTTGGTAATTTGTATTTAAGGAAGAACAAGCAAAGAAATAAACAAGCAGATTTCAAACTAAAAGTTCTTTTATTTTTCATGAGATTGAAGGTTCTCTCAAACGAGCCTTACTTATCTATTTGGTTTATAACATCCCCAGGTCAAGTTTATTGATTTCTCTAGCGGGGAGAATTATCTTGTTACTTACAGTAGCCACTAGCCTAGCAATCACCGAGACACCCATAGGGTTGTGTTGAACATATTTGGTATGAGAACCGGAAAGATAATAAGGGACTTTAAAGGCAGCGTTGATGAGTTTGCTATTGGAGGATCTGGTGGTGTTTCCAGTGTCACATGGCCTGTCTTCCAGTGGGGTGGCGGACGAGCTGATAAATACTTTGCCCGAATTGGAAAAATATTATATCTGTTTACAAAACAGAGACATTTGCGCTAGTTGACAAGAAGTCCATAAGAATTGAAAGTGTTAGGATTTCAGTTGGTCACCAACTGATCCTATTCTTACTCTCTATGTTTCGAAACTGGTGGGGGAAACCAACCTGCAAGGGTAAGTCTGATTCAAAGTCCCATCAAGAAAGAGTGGAGGCTAAAAAACCTCTTCAGTGTAAGTGATTGCAAGATTTACTGGCAGAGCAATGGGGAGTACCTTGCTGTCAATGTTGACCGATATACCAAAACTAAGAAGAGCACTTACACTGAGTTTGAGTTATTTTGGATTAAGGAGAGGATATTCCAATTGAGGTTTTAGAGCTAGAGAACAAGAGCAACAAAATAATTGCTTTCACCTGGGAACCCAAGGGCCACAGATTTGCCATTATAAATGGTGATATTCCGAAGCCTGACATTAGCTTCTATACAATGCGCAGTGGCCACAGTGCCGACAGGGTCACAAAGCTAACTACTTTCAAATGCAAGCACGCAAATGCTCTTTTCTGGTTCCCTGGTGGTCGGTATGTCATCCTTGCTGGTCTGAAAGGTTTGCCTTTTGTTACGGACTTACGTTCCACCCAAAGAC
>JAWWMW010002009.1:50228-64242 GCA_035048345.1 Echeveria elegans
TCTCCAGAATGTTCTGATTAACAAACAAATTGATAGCCGTCGATTGCTCCATTCACGATCAAATCAACGGCTGGGATTCACTAACAGCTTCTTACGTTAACAATTACTACAATTTACAACAACTCCAATAGAGTTTTTTTTTAAACTATTCCTACATAAGGATAAAAAGGTCGTAGAGGGCAATTCAAACTCGAATTACGTTGAGGAAGTTTGTAACCTTATGAGAGCATGTGCACCTCCTCCTAGCACCTGTTGGAAATTGAAGAACAAAATGGAGAGAGGTGCTCCAACAGGTGCTAGATGCTCTGATACAATCCCTTATGCCAAAACGTTCTCAGGTATTCAAATCTATCAAAAAGCATACCTTTTTCTTGAATAATAGAATAGTGTTTTCTTTTTAAAAAAAAGAGTGGTTGGTGTGTGTGTTTGGCGCTTAATTTTGTAAAATAGGATTCAGGGGAACTCTAATTGGATTGATATGTATGTAAAAATGGCGTCATTCAGTGCAATATTTGTGGCTGGCTCTCGTGCGATAACACTAGGCCCTCAACTGATGCAGCTCGACCCAACAAAAAAGACAACAGAAGTAGTAGTCCAAATCCTAAAGAATAATATATTTCTTATAACTCTGAAATACAATTACAAATAATAAAAATGAAGTTGAGTTGCAAGACTCAAAGTGAAGTGCAACTCACACTCCTTCAAGACGTACCCAAATCGCAAGGCCCGTTCGAACTGGCCAAATAATAACAATATCAATTGCATTCTCCGTCGGTCTTCTTCATCTCGATCTCATTCATAAGTGGTTTGCACATTAATAAAAACATTCTCATCCAAATTTATTCAAAGGCTACTTGTCCCCACCTTTCATGTCTCCAGATGCAAAACTTGTCCCATCATCAAATATTGGAGTTGAGTTGCTCATATCACGATATTGTCCGGTGTCATAGCACCTTCTAGTGCATATGTCCCCTTGTCACTATTTCAAGAGTGCAAGGGCAATCTCATCAAAATCAACAGCACCTTCCGCGTGCCTAAGTTCGAGGTTCATTTCGAGCATTGTCTAGCCTGATTGTAATCAACTATTTTATCTACTCGGTCGCGATGGTCATTCCATGTGCCTAAGCTCGATGTTCATTCTGAGCATTGCCTAGCCTGAATTTTAATCAGCTTTTTATCTACTCGACCGCGATGATCACCGCGTGTCTAATCTTGATGTTCATTTCGAGCGTTGTTTAATTTGATTTTAATCTAGCTATTTTATCTATTCGACCGTGAGGTTCATTCCGCGTGCTTATTCTGTCGACTCCTCGACATTGTCCAAGTTTCCCTCGACGCTTCTGCTAGTCTCATTTCTCTCGGCTACTCTTTAAATTTAATAATTTTTCAACTAGTACGGTCTCCCCCGCCTACTCTGTCGACTTATCTATTTAATAAATACAATTGCAATCTCAACATGCTTTCTACAGACGAGATTGAGGGAGACTGTTGAAGTCACTAAACCTAGACGCAAACATTAATGTAGTCGATCTACACATGAATCAATCAAGATCATTACTACAATGTCCATATATACATGAGTCAATCAAGATCATTACATCGAGGTTAATATACACATGGGTCAATCATGGTCATTACTACAAGGTTAATATATACACATGAATCAAAACAGTTAATATGTTCGTTAGTATCTATCTTTAGCACTGTGTATGACTATATAAACTCATGTAATCATAGGAAATAATCATCAAACAATTCAACTCCTCAATACAAAACATTTCTTCAAACCTTAATGTCAAACATCAAATACTTGAAAATTTATAATCAGGAAAACTAAGGACTACATATGGTTTCATGCTATAAATCCATATAGAAAAGAAAAAAGCTGCTGACTAAAGAGATAATTTTCTGCTTGTTCTTCTTCCGGGCATTATTCATAGTCCTATGGAATTCTCGAGCTTCTGGATTTGGTTCAGAAATATCCAAGTCATCTGCGGGGTTTAAAACTATTGCGATGAGAATGTTGTGTGACTGTGGTGGCTTGTGAAATCTAAGCGGGGAAGGAGCAAAAGACTTACCATGACATGAGGAGCGATTCTAACGCAATAAACTGGGAATCCGGTGTAGAATTTTAAGGGACCGCCTGATTTGAGAGTCTTCATAGCACAGTCCAAGGCGCCTGTGTAAGGGTATTTTCCGGATGCATCAGGTTGCATTTTTTGTATTTGGGTCTTTACATAGTCGAAGGGTAAGCTGCAAGCTGCGGCGAAAAAGCCAGAGACTGTGCTTGCTCCTGCTCAGGACATTACAGATTTACTTAATCAGGTCAAAACTGTGCAACAAAAATACCTGAGTGAGTGCATTAGCTGAATGTCAGACACAGAATACTTCAAAAAGGTTCTCTTCCAGACGCGACACTCTTCTTAAACCATATTTCTCAACTTGATGAATTTTCCAAATTGTTTCAACAAATCAAAACAATCGACAATTTGTAAAAAAGGTGATCACGCAAGTTTCAATTTGCCAGATTGCCATATCGAACTTCCAAGAATGGAGAATCATTTCATCGCATAACAATAGAGGAAAATAATAATTACCAAGAACAGTAAGGCCTTCACCGAAACCAAGGTTGTCCCGGAAGAACTCGACACTTTGGTCATACGATGCGAGCATACCCATGTTCAATGCCATGGCTCTTACCACAGTCGGTCCAGCACCTTTCCACAGGGCGAGAACTCCTTCATCGGCAACAATTCGAGACAGGGCATGAAACGCATTCTTGTAATGACGACGTTGTCCAGCAGGCAAAGTGGCATCTGCTTGCATACGGATAAGTGCTAAATCTGCTGGACTACCAACACTGGCACCTATAGCCCCTGCCGTAAGGCCACAAAGAGCTTTCTGATAAAGCGGTAAAGGCTTCCCATCATTAGCCTCAATAGCTTTATTCGTTAAAATCCTACAACAAAAATATATCAAAAAATTGAGAATGAGAGTGCAGAGTCTAAACAAACTTTGTTCATATGACTGACTCTTTACACAAAATACGTACTTGAAGGTTCCTAATCGAGCAGTGGTGTATGTCGCCTGCCTAAGAAGTCCAGCAGATAGCCCCTACATATATTTATTTATTTATTAAAAAAACTTTTTCAACAAACAACGATCACATAGAATACAGGGATAACACTTTGTTTCATGACAAAATACACTATAAGCACCAAACACAGCCAACAAATGCAAAACTTCGTAGCAAGATTGCTTAACATCCAGACTGCTCCAATCAAACTTTTGAATCTGTGAAGATATGTTTAACAACTACAACAACTTCTCAAACCCAAACAAATTATGAGCAACGGGCCTCCGCCTTTTCATAAAACGAACTCACATAACCTTTTTAGTTTTGTGTCGGCTATGATAACCAAGCGAAAACGTCTCACAATTTAAATAAGCATCACTGTGCATTGAGTTCTGGTTCAAAGTCCTACAATCCTACCGGTCTGCTGTTCCGCATTTAAAATTTCAGTTGTAAAATTAATACGTATAAGAAAACAAACACTTATAATACAAATAAATCAAAGAAAATGGACCATTTTGATTTCTGAAATGGGAAATTTAAGTATGAAACTCCTAATCCACAAAATCAAACCTTGTAGAAGGAACCAAAGCCCTCATTCTTCACCATATTCTTTGCTACTTCAACAGCCGAGCCCTGCCCTAACTGAATCCTCACCTGTTAAAAAAACCCATCAACAGATCAAACACAGCAATCAAAAGGCATGATAAAAAATTTACAAGAAAAACTCAAAAAAGTTGATAAAAATCAAACCTTGATCATATCAATAGGCTGAATGACACAAGTTGCAAGCATGCCTGAAGCTCCACCGTTGACGAACGGCTTCACTTTTGGCCAGATGCCACTGGACTGCACCTGTTTTGAGTCCGCCATGCTTTGATTGGAGCTTCGTCCGAGAAGATTCCTCTGGTGGGTTCGAAAGGTGGCTCCTTGTTGAATCATAACGTAGAGTAGCGAACAAGTGAGAGAAGATTCATCGTCGTACACATCGAAACGATGTCGTATAACTCGTGGTATGTCCCCGTTCCATAGGCCCATTATTGGGCCAAGTTTAATGGGCCCTTTTCTTTCGACGTCATGTTAGAAATCTATCTGTTTGACAAAATTTAAAACGACGCCGTTGTTGGTTTGCTTGGGTTCGTAGCTTCTGCAAATTGTGCCGTCAACGTTATTTCATCTTGGTCAGTGTCGTGGTTTGTACTTATCTTTCGAGTTGCATATTTCTTTACTGTTTTGCTAGAGATGATTGGACGTAGTGGGTATTGTGATTTGCTTAGTTATTTGATGGAAAATGATATGTTAGGTTCTCATGCCCACCAGCTGTTCAATGAAATTACTCTACCAAAAATGAAGCTTTTCTTGTTTAAATTAGATCAATGTTTCTTTGTTATTAATGTGTAATGGAGAATTTATAATTGGTCCGTATTCATGAGTACTATTGTTTCGTTGCATTCATGTAACGTTATTGATAAGCAAAGCTTTTCAGGGGACACGTTGTAAAAGTGTTTGAATGTTAAACAGCAGTGCTAGGATTTGTTTCTGCAGCAGTACCTGGTCATTGCAGCCCTGGCTTTTCGTTGGCTTGGGAAATCCTGGTGATAAATATCGGAGGACTAGGCACAATGTAAGAGTGTAAGCATACTTTTTTTTCTAAAAAGGACTGTCGGGTATTTTTGTTTCCATTTTAAGAAAAAAATTGAAATTTGTGATGCTGGTTGGATTTGAAATGATTGATGTTTTTGCATATTCTCTAGGAATACAAATGGATAGTATTCATTGTAAAGCTTTATTTGGAAATGGTTCGAGGGGTCTTTGCAGCTAATAGCTCTGGATGCAGTATGTTGGATAGTATTCATGTATCAAAATTGTAAACTAACAAGTTCACGATTCATTCAGGGTTTTTTTTTGGTGATGTTCCTATCTTTCTCGCAAAGCCTCAGACTTGCATGAACTTGAATGGCGAATCTGTAAGTTACTGCGAGTCTGTGACACTCTTATTCAGGAATATATCTATTCAAGATTTCAAATTCCTTGTAGTCATCATTTTTATGCTATTATTCTAAGACTTAGGGTCTGCTCTTTTGAGCTGAACTAAAACTGAACTGATCTGAAATGAATTTAATTGAAAGTTTGAAAATCCAAAATATGCTACTCATTTGATAGATTTTATGTGTTAACTAGATGATATATGTTGTTTAGGTAGGGGTCATGTCCCATGCTTACGAAAATCGTTCTGGAGTTTATTGACCTGAACTGACTTGCCCCTAAATTAAAGTTAAAAGAACAGACCCTTATTCCAGCTTTGAAAGTGTTCATATATCTACTGCCGTTTTGTCTCTGCTGTCTATCTAAGTGTAGGTTGGCCCTTTAGCAGCTTGCTACAAAATGCCTCTCAATCGTGTACTCGTGGTAAGTATCTCATTTCATTTTATGGTCAATCTCAGTTTTGTAACACTTTGTTTATTATACAGATGTTGCGTCTAACATCAGAGCATCTCCAGCGCAGTTTGTAATTTGCCCACGTGGCATATAAAAATTTACAAACCTACCGTTTGAGTTGTTGATTTACAAACACACCGTTCACGGGCTCGATCCATTAAACAATTCAGGTTTAATCACTCCCTTACATCACCTCCAATCTCCTCTCATTTCCTCCGATTCCCCTCCAATCTCAGTTCCCCTTCCTCCGACTCCTTCCAATCTCAGTTCCTCTCAGCATTGCTTCAGATTTAGAGTTTGGCAGGTGA
Source organism: Echeveria elegans (assembly GCA_035048345.1). NCBI lineage: Eukaryota > Viridiplantae > Streptophyta > Magnoliopsida > Saxifragales > Crassulaceae > Echeveria > Echeveria elegans. The sequence continues at coordinate 56,049 of JAWWMW010002009.1, forward strand.
GTTGCCGTGGTGCTGACGGATGATGGTGGTGGGTCGTAGTAGTGATGGTGGTCATGGTGGGTGGTGTTGGTGGGTGGGAGTGGTGTTGGTGGGTCAGAGTAGTAGTGGTGGGGTGAAGTTGGGTAGTAAACAAAGGGGTTTTTAGGTTTGCAAACCCAATTTTGCATACCACCCATTGGAGGTTGGGATTAAAATTGAATTTGCAAAATTGGGTTTGCATCCCCATTTTGCAAATTCAATTTCTTAGTTTGGGGAATATGTTGTTCGAACGGTTACATTTCTGTTGTCGTGTATATTTAGTGAGTTGGTTGGATGGTCATCAATACTGATCTAGAAATGTATACAGAGTAATGAATTACAATAGAACTGACTCTAACCATTGGCAGATTGTATATATTTGTTTGTAATTTTGGTTCTGAAGGATACCAAATAATTCCTTATGTGGCATAGGAGCAAAGCTACACAAAGAATAGGATTGGGGGAAATCTAACCTTCAGAGTCCATAATATAATCGAAAAATTGCAAGTTATCATACATATAAGTTGATCTTCATGAATCGCAATTGGAGTCTGGTCGACATTTACAGCGCACCGTTTTACAAGCTGTTCCTTCCGTTGGAGGGGGCATACTGAGTCCCTTACCTCGGCGCTGATATTGGGTTGCTGATGGGTAGTTATATTATACAACAGGCGTATTTGCGTACAGTAGGGTGAAGAAGAGCGCCACTTCTGGTATATTCTGGATTACATCGATATAACGGTCTCTGGTTCCTTCCTGTAGCAACATTGGACCCATGATAACAATTTTCGGCAGAAGCTTTGCCAGTGGTATTCCTGGAGATGGACTGCCTTCTGCTGGCTGAAAGCCCATCTCCTCCATCAGTGCGCTAACCAGTTTAACTAAAGTGATCACGATCACATTTTCAAATCCTGAGCTGCAAGAAGGTGATCCTTTTTTTTTAAATCATTGATGAGCTGTAACACATCACTGTTGCATGGCGAGAGGTGATGTGTCCGCAAATGATAATAGAACTGTGCATCTGACAGCACTGACCTTACCTGGATAGTACTGCGCGTGTTTCTGCCATAAGCTGCTCGTATTTGCTCACATCAGGGCTGGCATTCTGATCACCAATTGAAGCTAAATATGATTCGTGCGACCCAGCTAGCCCAGGCATGAGATAGTTTAGCCAGTGATGTGGTTTCCCAGTACCCATGAACATGTCCAAAATTCGCAGTATGGTCTCATGGAGTAAAGCATTGCTGTAACATTCCCGTAACTGCTTTCTGCACCAACAATTTCGAAAAATTACTACAACCTAGCCCAATGGCGATCATCTGAGTGTTTAACTAATTTCTCCATGCAACAAAACTCAATGAAATAACATTGCACTAACCCCAGCAGTCTGCACAGTATTTATCAACGCAGGCAAGGCAGAGGTTGAGAGAAAATCAGAGGTTTCAAGATACTGTTGCTCGCCTTGCCTACCAATAGTATCGATGTCCTCCTGCTCAATAAAAAAAACTGAAAAAGTCACAGCATAGAACCAGGGATACTTATTATTTAACATCTGTTTCAGGTTCTCAAAGAAAAAAAAAACATATGTTATAGAAGAAGAATATCGGCACTTAAACAATTTCTAGAATAATGAGGTAATAGCAAGACAATTTTTCTGTGCAAACTGTGTCACGATAATCAAGAGATGCTAGTATTCCTTACATGAATAGGGGCGCTTCTGCGACCGCGAGCAATATCGAGATATAACTGCCTCGCTAGTATGTTGACTTGAACTCTTATGTACAAGCTACTCATAGTAAGTGCCCAAACTGACACTGCTGTTCTCGTAAAACCTACATGCGAAAATAACAGCAATGGAAATTAGAAGGAAATTCATTTCGCGCCATACCCAACTATGATTCTTTTTTTTTGACAATGGACAAAGACTTGAATAGATGGTAGAATCAACATCTTTTACAAATCAACTTACTGAGAATTTTCAGTCTGTCCCACAATTCTAGTTTCTCTTGTGGAGCTAAACTGTTCGACTGGCCCCTCCCTTGCACAAGTCTATCTGTCAAGGGTGCAAGGTCCAACTCATCTGCTAGACGATTATTCAACACATCAACTGCGTGGGGCAATGTCGTGGTGTCAGCAATTCTTTGAATGTTTTCATAATGGGCCTGCAATCTTCGTAAACAGGCATGTTAGAATCATTGTTCACACAATCGTGACAAATGCAATATGATACAGGAAATGTTCTTACAGGGCTTTGATGAGTTCATCATTCTCACGGTCACTAGCAAGTCGTGTCTCTAATTCTTTGAGTCGAGATTTATGCGTTTCATATAGTTTATACAGAAAATAACCACTTCCCACAACACCAAATAAGACAACAACTTTTCTTCGATGCCTTCTCCAAAACTCCCTGATAAAAAAATCACACTTTGATTTTCTAGTTGGGAAGCGCATTAGCAAGGCAAAGAACTATGTCTTGACAGTAAAAAGGTATGAATAGGTGAAAACCAGGAAAAAATTAACAGACCTTATTGATATCATTTTCTTCTTTCGAGGACTTCACTAGAAAATAAAAAGATTTTGCTGTAGTTTCTAATTCGCTTTTAAAGTAGGGAAGTTAAGGGCGTTGTCCCTGCTCCCTGGAAACAAAACTCTAAAAGTATAACGTATCCTTAAGTGACAAGAAATTATGAAATACCCATAGCGGAAATGCAACAATTACTACATTTTTATATTATAAGTGATTGTTGTAAGCAATGAGGGAATGAGGGATGGCAATGCGAACACTACTTTCTAAGCACATCCACCGAAACCAAATCACAGAATCATCCCATTGACATTGGTTCCGAAACAATCCAACAATCAGAATTCAAAGAAAACTATCACAAGCATCATCAAAATTCAAAACCTATAGAAAACTAAACTACAATAATAAAACACATCCTTCTTCAATCTCACTGCATAAATTAAACACAGCACAAATCCAGTCGCGCCCAAATATCAAAATTTGATGCAATACCCACATGCAGATTCAATCGGAATCATCAAAATTTGACCTCGAATTCATTCCAATTTCGAGGGCACAAAAACCATCACAAAAGCAGAAACCAATAGTATAAAAAATTGCTTAGAAGGTACTAATATGTAAAAAAAAAATTGAAGGGAACGCACTATTTGTGATAATAGTTGATTTCAGCTTGATGAATATGCAGTCTGGGTTCGAAACGGGTATGCGATTTCCAGCACAGGAGACTGCAGATGGGTACGAGTTTCGAAGCCAGAAATTTTACAGGGGAAGCGTGAGACCTTATCCTGAATTAAGCTGTGTTCGTTTGACGATGACATGAGATTATTCTTGTGACCAAACGCCTAGACTTCTTTCTAGGATTCTCTTACTCTAAGATTTTCTATTAACTAAGATTCTGTTTGATCGGGGAAAGAAGTGAGAAAATGAAAATTTAAAGAAAAATAATTTTTCTATACGAAAGTTGTAAGAAAAATTTGATCTCATTTTGCCTATATTTTTATTTTTTTCCTTATAACCAAATATATTTTATTTTCACTTAAAATTTTTCTTTAATTTTTTCCTCTCATTTTACTCCGTAATCAAAAGAGGCCTAAAGAATTAATGCACTAAAACATCACAAAACCACAGTTATAAAAACAATTTACTCAATTATCTGTATAATATTTTAAATTAATAAATAAACACATTTGTAAATATTTTTTAAATTAGAAAAATATAAAATAAACATACATAACATAATTTAATGTCATTTGACTTTCGTTCGGTTTGAAATTTTGTATTTTTTAAATTTTTTTAATTTTATGAAAATAATAAAGTTTTCTATGCATTTTGCTTTTAGAAAATTAAAACTTTGTTTTAATATACTTTAAACTATTCTAAAATTAATATAATTTACTTCTAACATGATATAAGTTTTTTACATTTTTTTTAAATTTACAAAATTTTTATAATAACAAAGGTGGTCTTGTGAATTTAAAATTTTATACAGATGGTTATATAAAAACTTTTTATAGTATTAATTTTGTAGAAATAATTATATTTTTTCCGCAATTAACAACTAAAATGCTAATGGCACAAAGCAACATTTTTGTTTAAAATAATTTATTTTTTGAATCATATCTATTCAGAAATAAAATATTACAAAAAGAAAATATTTCTGAAATTTGCATTTTTGTAACCGTTCGTCTCCTTCTCGCTTTCTCTCTCTTACCATCCACATCACGTCGCTCCACGTTGGAGTCGAGGACAGCGACGACGGTGGAATTTCGCCGATTTCACGAATCCATCTCTTTTGATAGAGCTTCGCTGGAGTTCAAGACAAACAGCGGTGTAGCAGGGAATCGCCGATCAAAGTGATCGGATGAGATTTCAAACTCAAGGTTACAAACAGTTCTGGAAAATGGAGATGATCGACAGTTTGACGCTTTTACAATTTTTATACTAACAATAGACTTTCTCATTATTACAGAAACAATCCTTTATGTTTGGGTCATATCAAAGCTCCCCCTGTGCGAAAGCCTTGACCTCAAGGCGCCAAAGTCAGAAATTTGACCTTCAATTCGTCGAGGTACTCCCAAGTTGCCTCTTCAGCCGGGGCGTTGTTCCAGCGGACCAAAGCTTGTACTGCCGCCTCTCCTTTCCGATTAATGAGTCGGCGCTCTAAAATCTCCGCCGGAGCTTTCAGGAGAAGCTCCGTTATCTCGTCAGGTAGGTCAACGACTTGGGTTGGGTCGCCATGAAACTTCTTCAATTGAGAGACATGAAAGACGGAATGAATTCGTGAAGATGGAGGCAGCTTCAGACGGTAGGCCACACCCCCAACCTTTGATTTCACTTGAAAGGGTCCGAAGTATTTTGGGGCCAGCTTCTGATTTGCCCTGGAAGCGACACTAAGATGTCGGTAAGGATGTAATTTTAAGAGGACCCAATCATGTTCGTTGAATTGTCTTTATGATCTGTGTTTGTTTGCAGATGCCACCATACGGTCCTGAGCCCTGCGCAGGTGAAATTTGAGCAAGTGAGTCATAGTTGCTCTCTCGGATAAACTGTTAGCTACCGCTGGCACTTTGGACTCCCCTGGTAGATATGGTAGATAAACTGGTGCAGGTCTGCCAAACATCACTTCAAACGGTGTGACATGAGCAGCTGTGTGGAATGTAGTATTGTACCACCACTCGGCAAGTGACAACCATTTGCTCCAAAGGTAAGGTTTATCTGAACACATACAGCGTAGATAGCCCTCAAGGCAACGGTTTACTACTTCAGATTGACCATCAGTTTGTGGGTGATATGCTGATGACAGTTTCAGTTTTGTACCCTGTAGTGACCATAGCTCCTTCCAAAAGTCGCTGATAAAAATGGGGTCTCTATCAGACACAATTGATTTTGGACATCCATGTAGCTTAAAGACGTTATCCAAGAATGTCTGAGCTACAATAAAGAGCGGTGAATGGGTGTTTCAAAGTCATGAAGTGAACAGCCTTACTCAATCGGTCCACTACCACAAAAATCACAGACTTGCCAAAAGAAACCGGTAAGCCCATAATAAAATCCATAGAAATGTCTTCCCATATAGCATTAGGAATTGCTAGTGGTTGTATCAGGCCTGGTGACGCTGTTGTATCGTACTTTGACACTTGACAGATTTTACAATGTCTGATAAAGTGATGTACATCCTTAGATAAGCCTTTCCAAAAGAAAAGAGCCTTAATTCGCTTGATAGTTTTAGTAACCCTGGAATGACATGCTGTAGCGGATGAGTGTAACCATAATAATATGTCATTGCGCAGGTCAGTATCATTGCCAATAACCAGTTTACCATTTCTCCGTAATAGAGAATCTTGTCATACATAGTGTGGTCTAGCAAGCAGATTCTTCTGTAATTGCACGATTAAGTCTCACAGGTTACTATCAGATTCATAGGCTTTTTTTATTCTGTGCAAAAGGTCAGAATCAATGGTAGATAAGTGTAAGGAAAGTAGTTCAGAACTGAGAATTCTGGAAAGGGCATCTGCTGCAATATTTTCCTTTCCTTCTTCATGGTGTATTTCATATGTGAACTCTAACATCTTAGGAAGGAGTTGCTGTTGGACTGGAGTGTTCAATCTCTGCTCAAGCAAGTACTTCAGACTTCTCTGGTCAGTTCTGATAATAAACTTGGAACTCAGTAGTTAATGTCTCCACTTTTGGAGAGCAAAAATGACAGCCAGCAGTTCTTTCTCATAGATGGATAGAGGTTCACACAGCAGTTTGTTGATTTTTTTTGCCTTTATTTCCTTGCATGATCCAGGTGTAATACCCCTTAAGATGATTCTTCTGTTATTAGTAAAGATAGTGGTGGTATACTTTTTGAAGTTCCAGATCATGTCTTCAAATTGTTTAAACCATTGGACACCCAGAACCATATCACAACCGGCTAAGCAGATGACTAGCATATCTGAGGTAAACTGTGATCCCTGAAATGTCCAGTAAAATTGTGTATAATCCGTCTTACAGCTAACTTTGAACCACCAGCCACTGATACTGAAAGAGAATTAATAGTGTCGATTGTGCAGCCCAACCTTTTTGTCATTTGCTCATCTAGGAAATTGTGAGTGCTTCCAGAATCAAGGAGCACAAAAATAGGACGTTTTCCACACATTGCCTTAACACGCATTGTGTAACAGTTATCAAAACCCGTAACCGCGTTGAGGGAAATGTAACAGTTTGCATCTTCCTCAGTAATGTCTTCGCAATGCTGAGGTACCTCACTGTCATTTTATTCCTCAGTAGTACCTTCTAATCAAAATAACTGACCACCCCTATGAGCAGTTCTATAGTGTGTTGGTGTATACGGTTCGTCACACAGAAAACAAAGTCCCTTAGCTTTCCTTTCTGCAATTTCATCAGGGTTCATTTTGCGTTTATAGTTGTTGTAAGGTTGGTCTGGTACTGCCTTTGGAGTATGAGCTACATTTAACTGTTGCTTGTGTGAAACAAAAGGAGTCTGAGCAGTAACTGTTTTTCCTTTTGTTGTGTAGCTTGCTGATACCGGTTTAGGATGCGCAGATTCATACAAACGGCCCAAGGAAAAGCACCGGCGTACTGTTTGGGGTTCAAACATACGGATGTGCATCTGAGTATCATACCTCAGACCAGTGAGGTAAAGACTGATAAGGTACTCTTCCGGTAAACATACTCTAGTTCTCAGGTAATCAAACTTATCAGTATAGGCTATAATTCCTTCGGTTTCTTTCAAAGAAGCCAATTCAGACATATGATCATCTAGTAATTCACCGAATCTGTTCAGTAACTCTTGCTTGTAACAGGACCAATCAGCAAGGATTCGACCACCACCGGCGGTGAACTGTAGTGATTCATGCCAATAAGCGGCCAGGTCGTCGAGGTGAATTGAAGCCAATTGCACCTTCCGCTCCTCAACAGTATTTTCAAGAGCAAAAAATTGCTCACACTTATATAACCAAGTCTTAACTCCTATTCCAGAAAATCTAGGGAATTCCATACGAGTTAAGCGAACACACGGAGCGTTCAAAGGACGCATAGGTGCTTCCGACCTAACAGGAACTTGATCAAAAGCAACTGTAGAAGCAGGAGGTTCAGATTTACCTGATCGGTGTGCCGAAGACTCAGTCGCGACTTCACTCTCGATCGGTGCCTTCTGGTGAGTTGATGATTTGAGCAACTTCATTATCAATTCAGTTTGAGTCTTAATGTCGCTTAAATCGAACCGTATGGAATCGATTTCCTTAAGAGCGTCGCGCGGTGCACGCTCGGAATCGTCGACTTCATCCATCGCCGTGATCTGGGTTCGTGTCTTAGTCATAATCCGAGGAGTCGTTGACGTCTGATACCACTTAATAGAGCTTCGCCGGAGTTCAAGACAAACAGCGGAGTAGCAGGGAATCGCTGATCAAAGTGATCGGATGAGTTTTCAAACTCAAGGTTACAAACAGTTCTGGAAAATGGAGATGATCGACAGTTTGGCGCTTTTACAGTTTTTATACTAACAATAGACTTTCTCATTATTACAGAAACAGTCCTTTATGTTTGGGTCATATCATCTTTCATCGCTCATGTGAAAATTGAATTTCGCGGATTAGGGTTCCGAAGACGACGATTCGGAAGAGATCTGGATCCGTTCGTTTCATCATT
>JAWWMW010002009.1:106864-121972 GCA_035048345.1 Echeveria elegans
GCAGCTGCACTCAACACAAGCTTCAGCAGCACGGCGAGATTTGCCTTTCCTTCTGCTCCCATTATTAGCATGGACATATCTTGGACGAATACTCAGTACTCAGATTTCACTTCAGTAACAACTTCCTCTGCTTATAACTCATCTTTTCCTTCTTCTTCCCCTTTTTGCCACTCTCCTTGTTAATGATGTCAGTGTTTGCATCTTCCTCTGTTATAATCTTTTCAGGTACTTCATCGTCAATGTCATCCTTAACTGGCTTTTGTGACCTTCCCCTTTTCTTTCGGACCTGTATTTTTTTCTTCTTCACCGCTTCCATGATCCCTTTGCTCTACCACGACCACCCATTGCTGCGGTTCTTCTGCTAGCAATAACTTAAGATAACTCCCTTGCCTTGGAAGCACAAAAAGATGATATTAAATAAATTGAAACGCAAAACAGATCACTAAAAAAAGTTCTTTCTGGTTTAAAATGTGTAATTTGCTAGTCCTTGCCTCTCTTTTTTCAGTTCTAAGGGATTCTACTTATAAAAATGGAACTAAATATAGAATGCCTCTTCACACTAAAAAGATGAGGATAAACATCTCGATCTGATATGTCAATCACAGGCAGCTGAAAGAAAGTTTCTTCGGCGAAGGCAATCTTAGCTCGAGTGACTGGGTCTAAACGGGCAATGACGGTATCCTTGAAACTGAAACAAAATGTAACAAATATAGATACACGAAGTGAAAAAGTACAACAAAACAGTTTCCCTGCCAGACAGAATATGCTTCACTTATTTGAATTTCGAACAACTGTTTAAAGAAGACTCCACCACCATGAGTCATCGGTCAACACGGTGAATAATGACCCCCAAAACATCTGATTTAATCTATGACCTCATGTGCACCAATGAAGCAATTAATGTCTCCATGGCCAACAACAAAAATCTATGCTTTGGAAACAAGGAACTTCAAACTATCCAGTCACTATGTTCTCAATTTTGATAATATGCCGCACAAAGCTTAGATTTCGAAAAATGGAGAGGGGGAGTAAAAGAGCAAATTAATTAGTTGGGGAGACAGTTACTGCCTCCCCTTCAGCGGCAGAAGTAGCAGCATCTTCAGCAAGCTTTTTCTTGTTCTTCTCAATTGCTTGGGCAACCTCCTGTGGCATATACTTCTCATCATGCTTTGCCAGCACATCTGATGCTGCGAAGAAACAGTCCAAGGTCCTCGCCTTTTCCGATACATTCTTTGCTGAGCCCTTCTTCCTAATTTCATCTGTCATAGGGTTGATAAATCCTTCAACCACCACAGAGTGTCCTTCTCGAAACAAGTCAGGCAAGGATCCTTGGTATTTTACTAGAATGTCCGTGATTAAATCAGTAACCACAAACTCCATCTCAGATGACTGATCGGGATAAACCACACTTCCTTCAAGGACTAAGCCACCCAGCCGGAACCTATTTTTTGTGGGATTTAAGGTATATTTTTCAAGCGCATCAGTTGGAGTCACGTAGAACACCAAACTGTCTTGAAACTGGTTCAGGACAACAATGATGAAAACGGCAACGCCACTAAATGCCAAGGCATATGTCCACAATCTCCTAGTTTGCATCTGTCTAGCTCTGGCGCCAATATCAACTTTTGTAGGCCTAACACGACGGGCAGTTGAGAGAAAACGTATGCTGGAAATACCAAAAGTAGAGTTGTATGGGATCACAGAGATGGTGGCAGCTGATGAGGATACTGGCCATGTAGTCCCAAAATGAGAAAAAGTTGAAATAGAGGGTCCGTGGCATAGTGATGAAAAAGAGGGATTTGATTTTTTGTGTAGAAGGCGAGATGCCAGACGTAGAGACAATCTAGATGCCATCTATATCCTCTCAGCTCAGTCACAAGCAGTAAAATCAAACACAATCACTTCGTTCACTATAACACACTGATGTCAAAGTTTTATGCAAGCCAGACCCCGTGATCAAAACGTGTTGATGAACCCCACCCGATATGTCCTGCAACATTCAGGCAACAATATAAACAGTGCAGTCACAATCAGTTCAACATGATAAAAAAAACTGAACAAAAAGCAAAATCATCGTATAAACAAATGATATCATAGAATATTCCTACCGAGAATCCAAAACCAGCTCTTGTTCGCAACACAGTCTAGAGTAGGGCGTAAAAAATACTTTCATCCTAGAGATTGGGAACTCAACACCAATCGCCTTCATTCTCATTTTGGTAAAATAAAACATTCATCCCCAAGTACATCAAATCAAACACCGCACTTTTTTCAATCAAGATTTATAAACTAACACTAATAACATAACCTACAAAAGCATTAAAGCCACATTAAACGATCCAACACAAACATCTACTTGAAAAACGCATAGTAAGCAAACATGAAAAACCCTAAGTCCAATAAGAAAGCAATCTGATGACTACACAATGGTCAACTCCGATGGAACTACCGTATCGAACGCAGAAGTCGAGGAAAATGAAGGATTCCGATGAAGACGCGCGATGTTGACTGATTTGGGTTTCGGTGAGATCTTGACGACGCAGATATGCGTGTAGAACAAGAAGGAAGATGAAGAGGTCAGACGGTGCGCGAATAATCTCGGGTCGGTTTAAACCGGGTTGACCGTTTGAGCCGAGTCGGTAAATAATGAAAAGCAAAACTAATATAACTAAAAACAATCAAAAATAAATATTTTAAATATATTTTTAAAAAAAAATCAATTACTCGAATAAAAATGAGAAATTTTAATTTTGACGAAATTTAATTATTTTAATTTTATATTAAAATATAGTTTTATTTTTTAATATTCCGGGTCAAAATTTAATAATAGACGGTAGAAAGAAATACGCTGACAATTTTATTGATACAACTTACAAGACAACATCTTGAAGAATCTACATTCTACACTGTGGAAGTAAAGATGTTTGTATGTTTCTGAACACAACTCCTACAGCGATGTGTGTAAAAGGTTTGTTCTGTTGAATATTATATATATTCACAAAGGCAAGGGGACGAAGAGGCCGGGACTAGACGCTTAATTTAGCGCGGAAGTCAGGATCGACGTATGGCTTGGAATAGTCATCTATGCAGGCCATTCGGCATTGTGAAAGAGTCTGTTAGAGGACATCTTGGTTACTGGCATCGAAGAAAATGGCCCGAAGGGTTTCGTCTGCCAGGACATAGAAATCCAGTCTCTCTGAAAAAACTGTGTAAAATAAGACATTAATACTTCAGGACGCGCTCTTTTGAACTGAAAGTATTGATTTTGACGATTGGGTTGTAATTTTGGTACCTCCACGTAGTGGCGGATACAAAATTATTTTTCAGTGGGTCAAATTAATTAATGGGTCAAATTAAATTTTTTTATTTGGGTCAAACACTAACAAACATAGTAATACTTACACTAATTATACTATAAATATAGACAACTGAAATTGAATGGGGTCAATTGACCCCACCCACAAAGAGCTACATCCGCCACTGCCTCCACGGCCGAGTTATCCCCACCAAAGTAGACAGTCTCCCTACCAGAAATCAAAAACAAGTCGTCAAACAACGCAAAAACCTCGATACTAGGCTGATGGATCGAGGAAATCACAGTCTTCCCTTGTCGAGAAATGCTTCTAAACGTCTGAGCTACAAAAAAAAAATGCTGAGAATCTCTAGTCCCATGCAAAGCCTCTTGTTGGTTCATCTAAAAACAAAAGACTATGCCTTGTGAGAATCTCTAGTCCAATGCTAAGCCTCTTTTTCTCTCCACCACTTATATGCCTCTCAAGTGCCAGTTTCCGATCGCTCGGTCAATGCATTCTTGTAGTCCCATTTCTTCTATGGTGCCCTCTAAAATTCCATCAATGTCTTGTTTGGACATTGTGGGTGGGAACCTTAAGTTTGCGGAGAATGTTAGTGTTTCTCTTACTGATAACGTTCATAAAAATGAGTCTTCTTGGGTCACATAAGCCTAAAATGCAAAACAGCAACAATAAAATTCTTATCGTTCCAGTTGGAATATTTTCGGTCATGCTTTGATGAATCCCAAGTACTTACGACGCCTCCGAAGTCCAATCTTCTCTTCTTCCCGTTGAGAAGAACGTCTCCGGACATCATAACATTCCCTGCCAGCCTTCCTGTTATAGAAAAAGCAATCTAAATTACAAATACTCAAAAAATCGGACAATTGTAAGGGACATAACTTGTTGGACATCTACATATTCCATCAATTTATACAAATGTTTTTAAAGGTATTTTAAATTTTCAACACATTGGCTTTTGCCTAGACTCGGAACTACCCCAAGCAATATAGTCAGATATTTGAGAGCTAGGAGCAGACATATGCAGTTGACTGTAGAAGTCGGAGGAAGTGAAACATTATTGATGATCTAAGACACTCTTGAATACACTCATTTGTGTTGCACAACTACTTTATGGTTATGAGATTAAAAGATATTATTTCAGCTTTGTTAAAATATGAATGTAGAGCTACCTGAGCAAAAATGGGTTAGCATAAAAATGGATCAAGTGAGAGCTTCAAAACATTGTGGAAATGAAACCCATGTTCCATGTCTTAGATAGTTTCAAATATATACCAAAACATATGTGAACCTTAAAATTTGTGAAAAGTTGGAAAACTAACCTGAAAGAGCATCAAGAAGCGTAGATTTGCCAGACCCACAGCCAGCAATCAAGAAGCTGTCAGAGCTGGACATGTACCTTGAGGATCCCCTACTAGTATTTTTTTTTTTTGGGAACCAATTGACTTCTCCAACTGGTGGAACAAAAACAAGACCAGGTACTCCCAAACTGTCCATTGACATTCTATCCATCCCAATGTACTCCATAGTCAAAGGATCGAATCCTGCACTACCCATATAAAAAAAAATCCCCCTCTGATTTTAACTATACATGCATCGACTTGTTTAAATTTATTTTAGTTATTAGAAAATTTATTTAAGTTAGTTTTTCTTTTTTTTGTTAAATATTTGGATAAGTCGTGATGAAACTGAACATGTATTTCAATGCGATATAATGAAACCAAGGCCATTAAACACTTTAACTGCGTTTATTTGAGAAATAAAATCATCTTCTTTGGAATGAAATGATGAATCTGGAACGCAATGGCATTTTCCAGTTATGTGCAGCATTTTTATTTTCATCGAGAAATAAATCTCATGGAGCCAAACTTGAAAAAAAAAAGAGAAGCAATTTCTTGTAGCAAGGGTAAATTCGTCTTTCTCGCATCGCATCCCCCGTCCCTCGAATGACACTGAATTAGCCCTTCGATACGATCTCGATCGAGTTAAACCGCAATGGCGACAGTTGGCAAGTCGTCTAATCCGAGAAGCAACAACAACAAGAAGAGGAAGCAGTACCTAGCGCACAACGTCATCTCTCCTTTTTTTTTTTTCTCTTCACTTTGGATCACTACAACAATCAATTCTCACGACTATATCACTGTTCGATTGATTGCCAAACTCAATTTGTTTTTGTGAATTTATCAGAAGCCGGTGAAGAAGAAAGGATGGTATCCACTCCATCCTGGGGTTCAAGGTTTCTTCATCACTTGCGATGGCGGCAGGGAGCGCCAGGCTTCTCATGAAGCCGTCCAAGTCATTGAATCAGTGCGTTCCTTTCTCTGACTTCAATTGACTAATTATATTTTTGAGATTCTGATTTTAGGTTAAGTCTCAGTTCTCGACATGTTGTTTACTGCATATGTTCGCTACGTGTCGGTGTGTCCGTGTGTGTATTGTAATTTGGGAGCGCGAAGTTATTCTTTTTGTTTGTGATTAAGTGAATTTAATTTCATGCTGAAGGTTATATATATATACATGTGGTTTATGTGGATGTTGCAGTTTTATGAAGAACTAGTTAACGGAGTGACTCCGAGTGTGAAGCTGTCTGTTTTAGTTGATAAGCCTATGAATAAGAAGATTGTGTTTGAAGATTCTGATGCTTCCAGTAGTGATGAGGATGAGGAGAAGGGGAAGGAGGTGCAGGTCGAAGCTGAAGTGCATGTAGAGGGGAAGTTTGTCAATGGAGGAAACGGGATTGATGGTCAAGAGAAGGAAGTTAATACTTATGAAGGAAAGGCTGCAAATGATGTGCCAAATGTTGGGAATGATAATGAAGCAAATGGTTTAAAACAAAGCAAAGATGATGCTGAGGAACCTCAGGCAAAGAAACTTTGCGTAGACTCTGTTGTGCCGAAAAAGGTGGAACAATCTGTTGATAGGTTGATTGAGGCTGAACTGGAAGAGCTAGGTGATAGAAACAAGGTATGTTCATTAACAAACTAATGGCAAACCGGTTTTGGGTATTCTGTATTGGTTAAAATGTTTTTCTTGTGAGTTTTACATTCACAGTCTTCCATTTTTAAAGAACGGGTGTTCCACCTTGTTTTAGTACTTGTAAGTTAAGCTACTCATCATAAAAAAAAAAGAGGTAAATACTGATGTTGAATGCGTTATCGACTAATGGTGTTAAGATGAAGTAAATGTATCATCGAGCGGAATATATATTATTTTCCTTCAACTGGTTAAAGTTTAAGCCCTTTTCTGTTCTACTGATTGACTTATATATTTGTTTAACAGAGGCGTTTTGTTAACCTTGATACCGGATGTAATGGCATGGCATTTGTCCAAATGCGAAAGAGGGATGAAGACCCAAGCCCTAAACAGATTGTGCAACACATGATGGCATTTTTAGCCTCAACAAAGAAGCATGTTTCAAGGTTGGAATTTATGTTGCTTATATTTATGGACTTGTATATATATAATTTACTTAACATTGTAATGTCTCACTTAAAACACGGATTATATATTGATGACTTAGGTTTATTTTAAGATTGTTACCCGTTGAAGTATCATGCTATCCGTCTGAAGAGGAAATTTCCAAAGCCATCAAACCCATGATTGAGCAATATTTCCCCTTGGAAACTGAAACCCCACTGAAAGTAATACTGATTTTACTTGTCATGTGTACTCTCACAAAATGTAATTCTTATTTTGATTACTCTTGTTGAAACTAAGTATGAGATTTGCAGTTTGCTGTCATTTATGAAGCTCGGGCAAATTCAGGAGTTGACAGGATGAAAATCATCAACTGTGTTGCAAAGGCTGTCCCTTCGCCGCACAAAGTTGATTTGTCAAAGCCAGATATTACTATATTAGTTCAGATAATCAAGGTAAGAATGATTTTTAGTTAGTCATAACACCTTGAAGCTCCGTTTCTTGGATATTCATTACACCCACCCAAGTATGTTTCAAAACATGCCAAATGACGTCTGTGTTTATCTTCCTTGTGTCAGACTGTGTGCTTGATTGGTATTGCCGAGAGATACAAAGAGCTCTCTAAGTATAACGTGAGGCAGCTCACATCGCCGGAAACTTCAAGTTGAAGCGCAGCAGTGCACTATGTTCCAGTTTTATTAAACACAGGTGTGTTAGTGGAAAAGGATACAGATAACAGATCCTAGCCAAGTTTCAAATAATGTTAAAAACAAAAGTTTGCTTTGTTTTCCAGTCTTCACTTTTTTAACACTTCAAAATTAAGTAATAATTATATCCCACCGATCCTCCGCCATGGGCATGGGACATGCACACTTCCTGTTCGGCCTGCCTCATTTGCCTCTTAATCTCCAGGTACAAATCTGCCTCGTCCTGGTTCAAAATGGTAACGCCGCCCGGTCGACTTGATCATCTAGTACTGCATTGCATTAGCCAGCTCGGTCTGATTTCAGTGAAATATTTGCTGGTGGCCGCCCTGAACTAAACACTAAAGAATGCAAGTTTGTGTTTCTTGCGTCCCTACAATTTATGCATCTAAATTTAGTACGGATTAAGAAACTGCCCATAGTTTGTCCCTGAAGATCAGAGAAATCAAACAAAAGCCAACTAATGCAGCACATGATGACCAGGCCGCCGCTTGAACCAGGAAGAGGCGGAATTATTCCTGGAGATAACAAGATGCATGCGAATGGTCGAATCGAAGCTGGGTATCGCTCGAAATCACAAAGGATCAATAGGCTTTTTCATTCTAACGACTATATGGTTTAGCTTAATTGAGAGAAAGCTAAAGATTGGCCTCACGCTCACACCAGTCGAGTTGAGGAGTTGTGCCCCCTGTGCTCGGAAGAGTTGAGCTGTGATCCTGAGGATGGTTCCAACGACCGTGATCCTAGGAAAAATTCTGGTCCGTATATAGTATTATTTTGGTTCCATCGTCCGTAATGACTACGGAAATGGAACTGGAGTGAAGGCCATCCCGTGCTTACATAAGTTTCATGGTAAGTGCATCATGCGTTGTCTCAAGCGCCAGTTATCATAAGGGTTGTCCTGTCTGTAGTCATGAGGCTTTCTGGCGGGATTATGCAGCTGCTGTTCGAAGATTCCATCAATGTTTACCTGCGGCACAGGGGAGCTTTTTTGATTTGTCCTTTCATCAAAGACAAAGTCAACGACAGCATAAAACAAAACTGCAGAGTTGTTGGCCGGTCCTTGTCATTTATCCACCGACGAATCCAAAACACATATCAGAACCAAAATTGACCTTGTGTTAGATGCTGAAGCACAACATACATTTAACTTGAAGAAGATTCCTTTGGAGTTCTTGCTTTTTGCCCGTTTCGGAGGTCATTGTTACTTTCATATTCAACATTGATCTGAATATTTTCTATGAGCTGATAAATATACATTTCTGTGCAGAGTTCTGGGAACCCCAAATGAAGAAACATGGCGTGGAGTGAATTCGCTGCTCGACTTAAAATCAGCTTTTCCCAATAAGGTGATTTATTTTGCCTTCACGATCATCGCATATTTTTGATTCATTCATGGTCTATATGTAACATTTCCGATTGTTGCAGAAAATGCTTTGCTATGATCCCAGCTAAAGAATCACAGCCACTCGAGCATGAATACCTCAAAGATATTGCAATCTCATTTCCTCATAACCAGTATCTTTCGCCAATGCAACTTGTTTATAATTGCATCGCTCCAAATTCTACCAGGGAGTTGTTGTCGCTCGTTCCTCTATTTCCTCAGCCAGATGAAACACTAATTCAGTTTCTCATTTCGTCTCTGTAACGAACTGCACATTATTTGTGTCGTCTTCAGGACCTAGAAGCAAATGAGATCATGTCAATCTGTAAATATGTGCTTGAGACTTTTATTTCTTTTAATTTTTCTGTGAAAATATCCCATTTAATAATTAGAGTTGCAATTTACACCATTTTCGATTCATTTATTAATATACTAGTCGAATTTTTTTTCCATTTAATTTGATTCATCTAAAAATTCTAAATGTTTCTTATGTTAATTTTTAATGTTTCTAATGTTTTTAATATTTTATTTTTATTCATTATCTTTAATTTTAATAATATATTTATAATTAATAGTAAAAGTAGGAATATTTTTGAGAACTCATATTTGATTTCTTTATAAATATAGATATGTTAAAAACAAAACCTAAGAATGTCCAATAGATATTTTTTAAAATTCGTATGACCTCACAAACGCCTCTCCCTACATACTTTCTCTGCAGAAAAAAAAAGGCAATAAAACGAAAAGAGGAAAAAAAAAAAAAAAACCTCTTCTCGTGTTTCATCTGAACAAACCACGAGCAGCAAATCGCTCCATCGCCAGCCCCGACCCGATTCGCTCGCTCGCTCGCTCCCGTCCTTCGTCACTCCTCCATCACCGCCGATCACCAATCGGCCGCCATCTCCATCTCTCCTTTCCCTACTACATCCAATCGATTTCAGTTTTCCTTTTCCTTTCGTATCCTATTCTGTTCATTCCTTCGTCGGACGCCTTCCGTCTTTCTCTCCGGCGATTTGACCGTTGTGTTGTTGACTTATTATTGACCACCTTACGCTGCATCTGCGTATCTGATTTCAAAGAAGGTTAGATGGGGGCTTTTCTTGTTTTTGTAATTGGTGAGTCGTCTTTTTGTTTGGATTCCGTGTTTTTGAGTACTGTTTATGTATACTTGGTCTGAGTGTGTTTTTGTGATCGATTTTTGGTTATGAATCTGGCGAGGTGGTGTTTTTGGTGTATTAGGGCGTGTCTTTAGGTGGTTTGGATGAGTTTTAATCTTTTCTTCCGGTGATGATTTGACGGTTGGTGTGTTTCGATTGATTTGGTGTTGGTATTGACATGTTTTTTTATTGCTAAGGTGTTTTTCCTTAGTACTACAGGGTGTGTTATAGTAGGCCACTGAGTGAAGTGATAAGATATAACAGTTGTTTGAGTTGAAAACAAATCATCATATTGAATTACTTAAGTTCTTTCTGATTCTTGTAGCTGACCCTACAATAATGTTTTGGTCCTTTGGAGGATGTTGAGCTTATTCGACTGTTGAGATTTGATTCTCTGTTAAGATGTTCATGCTATCTTAGGCTGTGTAATGAGCATGGTGCCACGTAGTTCTTGTATCATAATTGGCCTAAGTACCAAATTCAGCTTTAGGAAATTTGTAATTCAGCTAGCTGTGTAATATAACATTTTACATACTTAACATCACTTTCGTGCCCTTCAGATTAGGATATCTAACTGGCCTAGGTGTTTGAAGTAAGTTTTCTGCGAGGAGAAGAGCCCTTCCATGCAAGAAAATGGCTTTCTACAGAAATTATTCTAATGAAGCAGGTCCTCAAGATTTAACAAACGAAAACGAAGCTGGGCAGCCTGTTGATAGATCCCGAAGTTTGTTTCAGGATGAAATTTTAGAAGAGTCATCAGCTGAAAAAGATTTCAGATTAAAGTTTGGGAACTATGTCGGTGATGAAGAAGCTACTGAAACTCGTGGATTCCAAAATGAGCAAGATAACAATTTTGAAATTGGCGGACGGGTGTTAAATTCAGAGAACTCTATCAAGAAAAGTCAGGGTATATGGGGCTCTAGTTTCTGGAAAGACTGCCAACCTATGCACCGAGTTTCCGACATGGGTAGAGGTACCAAAAACTACAGGAATGAGGAAGGGTCCAATGACAACTCATCAAACGACACTAGTGGTTTGAGAGAATCAGGAAAGGTTCAAATTGGCCAAACTGATGTTCCTGCTGATGATATGCTGTCTGATGATTATTATGAACAAGATGGATATGACTTGAGTGATTCAATGCCATTCACTGGCTTAGTACAATCTGGTACTTCAAATCCGCTATCACGGTTTAGACCAGTTTCAGTGCACGGTTCAAGAAATTCAAAGCGAACTGTGAGTGATGATGAGGAAGAGGATGATGCGGATGTTGATTATGACAATGAAGATGAGGTAGATGGTAAGTGATTTTATGCACATATAATATGCTTACTGAAGTTGGCAGAAATGGTATTCCTGCTAATCATTAATAATTCTCTGTTAGGTGAGTTATTTTTATTTACGTTTCACTATTGTTTTTTCAGAAGATGACCCAGATGATGAAGACTTTGAGCCCGACGACGATGATGTTCAAATTGCGCGTGTTGCTAAAAAGGTGATTGATTTTAATGGTCAATTTATGTGTAAATGATTTAACTCTCGAGTTGACTTTACCATTGTTTTCACTATTATGGAGTGAAATTATTTTAAGATGGTAAGTTTGGTTGGCTGGGTAACATTCTAAAATCTAAACTTCCGAATCACATTTTTGTTCCTGAGCTAAATGGATTCATTGGGGCATTATCGTGTACGAGAGCATACTTTCTTTGCTTTCCGATTGGCTGTAAAAAAAGCTTTTTTTCCTCTTTAGAAAGGGGGCTCTTCCCTTTTGCATTGCGTGTAGGGCAGGCACCTTGGGATAGGAGTGGGAAAGCCTGTGTTGATTGGTTATTGCTTTAATGAGATATGAGTAGTTAATTTGTCATCCGCAATCCTTGCCTTGTAAATATACTTTTTAAAGCATTTGCGTATGATTTTTCAATGGATTGTTTTTTAAAATGTTGCATTGTTGATGAAACCTCTTGGCTGTATTGGACTTACTGGAACTTGAACTTCTACAGAACAGAAATCCGATTGTTGAGAATTCTGATGATGCTGATGCGAGCGATGATGATTTTGAGCTCTCAGATGAGGATGATGCATACTATGCAAGAAAGCCAAAAAGTAAACAACGAGGTAGAAGTGGTTTTGGTTTGAAAGCTATGAAGGACAAAAGGTCAAATTACTCTAATACTCGGCAAAGAAGGGGCAATTCATTTGATACTGAAGTAACATCAGATAAGGATAATGATGAGAGTGATGAAGGTTTAACCCACTCAAGGCGGGCACCACCTCCTCACAGATTTGACGGTGGACCATCAATTCCCTTAGTGAACACGCGTGGAAGAAATAATGAACTTCGGTCATCAAGTAGATCGACTCGAAAGGTTTCATATGTCGAAAGTGATGGAACCGACGAAGATGATGAAAACAAAAAATCAAAAACTCAAAAGGTAGCTTGATTTATATGTTTTGTTTTGTTTTGCTTTGTTTGGGATTAGTTAAAATTGCCTTAGTTTGCGTTGATTGAAGAAAGCAAATTTGTATTGACTGATGTACAGGTAAAGAAGATTTAACTGGTAGACTTATTTTTATTCAAATACTCATTTATTGGTGAATAACTGTGTGAACTGTTTAAGTGTTCATGTTCACACTCAATTGTCATACAGTATTTCTTTAACTGGGCCCAGTGCACACGTTTGAGATTTATTTACCTTCGTTATTTTGTAGGAGGAGGTAGAAGACGACGATGGGGACTCTATTGAGAGGGTTTTATGGCACCAGCCAAAAGGAAAGGCTGATGAAGCGCTAAGGAATAACAGACCAGCCGATCCAGTTCTTCTCAGCCAGCTTTTTGATTCTGAACCTGATTGGAATGATATAGAATTCTTAATAAAATGGAAAGGACAATCTCATCTCCACTGCCAGTGGAAATCATTTTCTGAACTTCAGAGTGTAATTACCTTTGCTTTGAAGCATACTTTTGTTTTCTTTCTCATTAATGGCTTCCTGATGGGCTTGCAGATGCTCTGTTGAGGGTTGTTTTCATATGTTGCATGATGTTTTCTTCATATCTTTTTAACCTTTTGCAGCTTCCCGGTTTCAAGAAGGTTCTGAATTACACAAAAAAAGTGGCTGACGATGTGAAGTTCAGGAACTCTATTTCACGAGAAGAGGTAGCTTGATTCTATTCCCTAATGTCTTCGATTAAAAACTAGACACTATTCACCTCTTTTGACATTCTTTGGCAACACGTTCGCCAGCACTGCAGTTGGATTTAGTATTTACTTTTGCTAGGGTGTCAATTTATAATTGCTGGTCACGCGGCTGTTCCCATATAATTTTTCATTTGTTTCTATTGTATAATTACCTGGCTTTGACATTTTACTTCCCAAAATGAGTGTGAGCCAAGAAAATATTCAAATTTATTTACTCAGAAAGATGGATTTAAATGTACTGTAATTGATGTACAAATGCATTGTATGTGCTATCTTTACAAGTAATGATGTCTTGTCACTGTGCTCGGATAGTAAATTGCAACATAAGCCACTGCGTCGTCTGTTATTTGTATAAATGTGTTATACTCCTTCCGTAATACAATTTTCAACACGTGCTTCTCTGTTTGCCTGATCTTATACTGTTTGTTTGAATTGAATATGAAGATTGAGGTGAACGATGTGAGCAAAGAAATGGATTTGGACCTCATCAAGCAATATAGCAAGGTTTCTAAATTTCCATCTGGCTCCTTCACGTTACTTTTTTCATTTCATTTTACCTGTTGTAGATATCTCATTACTGTGTCACAGGTGGATAGAATAATTGCTGACAGAATATCTAAAGAGGGCTCAGGAGATGTGACAATAGAGTATATGGTTAAGTGGCAAGGATTGTCATATGCTGATGCCACCTGGTATACTGTTAACCAGTGGTCTATTTATATGGTTGCAATGAGTGGGAGCGCTTCTTGATTGCTGTGGAATGGTTTTTAGAGAACTTTGTATTGTAAGGCATGCGTGACTACTGACTTGTTTGGTAGGAGTACTTTTACAAACTGGTAGTATTAATTATCAAGGAGTATTATTATCAGTGTCTGTTACCTACTGTACAGGAGTTTAAGCTTTTTTTTTAGCATCAAATGAGTGTATTTGTTATACATTTCCACTAGACATCCATACTTCCCCAGTGGTACCCTCTTATGTGTTGCCCAGTCATTAGAAATGTTGTCTAATTATTAGAAATGGGAAGTTTGCATGAGATTTTTGTTGGTATTCTCGTCTGTCTGCCGCTGGGTATCTAGTCTTTAATCTTTATGTTCACTAAAGTTGATCGTGCTGTCAGTAATAAGATAATCTTACCCTACACACTCATGTATTTTTCCAGGGAAAAGGATGTAGATATTGCATTTGCCCAAGAGGCTATTGATGAATACAAGGTACTGTAGACTTGGAGTGTTGTATCATATAGCTTAACGGGTTCATACACACAATTTGGTGTAACTGAAACCTGTTAACAACTGTTGCATGCTTTTTCGTTCATATCTTGTTGATTATTACTTTGTTTGGTTGTGAAATTAAATCTCTCTGTATTTTCCTAGGCTCGTGAGGCTACAGTAGGTGTGCAAGGGGCTGTGGTGGATTTCCAGCGCAGGAGAAGTAAAGGTCAGTACATTCAAATTATTTTAAAGTCATTGTTTCTTAACTTGGTATTTTGATGACTATGTCGTTCCTTTATGACCACTTGTAGGCATCACAAACGCTTCTTTTTTAATCAAAGTGTTAACATCTTAGTGTATACCTAGGTGTTATCCCGGTTATTTCTACCAGTGTCCCTTTGTGTCATCCTGGTTATTTCTTTATCTGATGTTCATGATCATTGTCGCATCCAGGAAGTTTGAGAAAGCTAGATGAGCAGCCTGAATGGTTAAAAGGAGGGAAACTGCGGGATTATCAGCTCGAAGGTCTAAATTTTTTGGTCAACAGGTCTGCGTTGCTCCTTAAGCTATTCAGAAGCATTCCAGAGTTTAATGCAACTTGGATTTCATTCTTCTCACCACTTCGTCTCTGACTTTAGCTGGATACATGACACAAACGTAATATTAGCGGATGAAATGGGTCTTGGAAAAACCGTGCAGTCTGTTTCTATGCTTGGTTTTCTAA
>JAWWMW010002009.1:122072-132717 GCA_035048345.1 Echeveria elegans
TTTTTTAATATAATTGGAATGGTTTAGTTGGAAGGGAATGAATTTAGTTAGATGTTGTTGGTAAATGTAGGAATATAGTTAAGTTTGGTTGGTAAATGTATGAAGTTTAATTAGGTGGTTGAGTTATTTGGTTAGATATTCTATTATATGTATAGATTTTGGGTCCGACAAAACAGGAAAAATAATAACAGCATGAAAATAAATTGCTTTATTCTATTTTGTTGGCCAGTGGGTAAGATTTGACCCGTTATTTTGTGCTGTTGCCTATAACCATATCATCATCTTCATATCCATCTGGCTGGCTGCTGACCAGAAACTCAAAGTTGAAACAGCTGACTGATGCTTGGCTCGCTTAGTAGAAGAGGATAAGCCACTAAATGGCTTCTCAACATCATCTCCTCCTTCTCAACTTCCCTTCCTCTTCCTCCCCATGCCTGTTTCGCCATCCTCGCTGTAAGTATACTGTTAACCAGTGCTCCTTTTTTATGGTTGCAATGAGTGAAAGTGATATGGATCACGCATCTTGATTGCTTTTGAATGGTTTTCAGTGCACTTGGTATTGTAAGACATGCTTGACTAGTTTCGTCGGAGTAAATGCACATTACAAACTTGTAGGATTAATAATTGAGGAGTATTATCAGTGTCTGTTACCTACTATACATGAGTTAAAGCTTTATTTTTTTTTAGCATCAATTGAGTGTATTTGCTATACATTTCCACAAGACATCTGTGTGTTACTGCTGTGTGTTTTTAATAACTGAGCCACATGGGGAATCTAGTTTCAAGAGCTGTATTGCTTTCACTTTTTGAATCACACTCTAGTGTGTTACCCGGTGTCATTAGCACTGTTTACTAAAGATGATCTTGCTGTCACTAATGGGATAATCTTACCATACACACTTATGTATAATTCCAGGGAAAAAGATGTGGATATTGCATTTGCCCAAGAGGCTATTGATGAATACAAGGTATTGTTGACTAGTAGGTTGTATCATATAGCTTAACGGGTTCATATACGCAAGTTGGTGTAACTGGAATATAGTAACAACTGTTTTGTGCTTTTCATTTGCATCCTGTCGATTATTATTTTGTTTAGCACTGAAATTAAATCGCGCTCTGTTTCCTAGGCTCGTGAGGCTACTGTAGGTGTGCAGGGGGCTGTGGTAGATTTCCAGCGCAGAAGAAGTAAAGGTCTGTATTTGGAAACATTCAATTTATGTTAAAGGCATTGTTTCTCAACTTGGTATGTTGATGACAATTCAGTTCCTTTATGACCACTTGTAGGCTTCACAACCACTTCTTTCTTTAATCATAAATATGTTTTATTCACTAATTTTGCTCAGTGACTCAGTAACATCTTAGCGTGCCTTGGTGTCATCCTGGTTATTTCTTTGTCTGATATTCATGATCATGGTGGCATCCAGGAAGTTTGAGAAAGCTAGATGAACAGCCTGAATGGTTGAAAGGAGGGAAAACTGCGGGATTATCAGCTCGAAGGTCTAAATTTTTTGGTCAACAGGTCTGTGTAGCTCCTTAAGCTATTCGGAAGCATTCCAGAGTTTTGATGCAACTTGGATTTCATTCTTCTCACCACTTCATCTTTAACTATAGCTGGATACATGATACAAATGTAATATTAGCGGATGAAATGGGTCTTGGAAAAACCTTGCAGTCTGTTTCTATGCTTGGTTTTCTTAAGGTAAATATTATGTACTCATTTGTTGTTTTCCTTGTCTATTTATGTTTTTCTTACTTTCTTTTGTTTTATTTTCTAGAATTCACAACAAATTCCTGGGCCATTTCTTGTCGTTGTTCCACTTTCAACCCTATCAAACTGGGCAAAAGAATTCAGGAAGTGGCTCCCGGACATGAATGTCATAGTTTATGTTGGAATTCGTGCGAGCCGTGAGGTGGGTCTATGTCTTATTAGTGTTTATAACTTTTCAGTGTACAAATAACAAAATTTAAGATCCCTGGCGGCTTACTATTCAGTATGAGCGGCCATTTATGTTCTTTGCATATGTATATAACCAGTGGACTGTGATTTTGATTGAATGAAGATAACGATTAGCAGTTAACAAGTACATCTTTGCTTGCTGCACCAACACGATAGGTGGTGGCTCGTCTTTTAAAGGGGATAATTTTGACTGGATTAGAATGATGAACAATGGTTTGATCCTTCCTTTCCATTGTTTAATATGTCTTCATTTGAAGGTGTAGCTTATCACCAGCTAGTGGGTTCTCTTAAGCACTCCCCTCCATAGCTGTAAGCCCAGAAAAATCGCATCTGTTGGTCCGTTGGACATAGTTGGTGCTTTTGAATCCTTAAAGAACAATTTGATAGCATCTTGTTGGGCAGCACATCAGCTGTTTATTTTATCTGTCGTGTATATTTGCTAATCTGTTGTTAAATTATTATCAGGTTTGTCAGCAGTATGAGTTCTTTAGCGACAAGAAATCTGTGAAGACAACGAAGTTTAATGCTCTACTGACCACATATGAAGTAGTATTGAAGGACAAGGCTTTTCTTTCCACGATCAAGTGGAACTATCTTATGGTTGATGAAGCTCACAGACTGAAGAATTGCGAGGCCCAATTGTACACTACTCTTTTGGTATGAATTTTCATTTTGTTTAACCCTTGATTGCCATCTTTAGCACCAAATGGTCAAGTAATATGGCTCTTACTTGTTGTAGGAGTTTAGCACTAAGAACAAGCTGCTAATCACTGGTACCCCATTGCAGAATAGTGTTGAGGAGCTATGGTATTTCCTTTTCCAGTTGCTAGTTTTTTTCTAGAAATATTTGCTCAACCTTCTTATGACATATTTGTAGCACTGCTCTTATCCACAAGGTATAATATGTAGTATGTTGATGCTTAACTTTATTTGATTTTAGAACATATCTGAAAAATCTGAATTGGAGATTTTGTCCAACTTACATAATGTTTTGTGTTTGCCACAACATTAGATAATTAGAGTTGGCACTAGATCAGCGAGTCTTTGGGATAAATGATGTTGACTTTGTTGGTGTGAAATTATTTCTTTATTTATAAAAATGTTGATGTGAAACTGATATTTAGCTTTTCGGCCCAATGAAGGACCATTCAACTATCTCATGGCTTCAGCGGCAGGCGTTTTCGACTACTTATGCCTTCCTGCTTAATATATATGATTATCTCATGGACATCATTCTTTATGACTATTATTTCTTTTCTGACACACAGGGCCTTGCTGCACTTTCTTGATCCAACTAAATTCAGAAACAAGGATGTTTTTGTTCAAAACTACAAGAATTTGAGCTCCTTTAATGAGAAAGAGGCATGTCTTATCTCTTATGTTTATGTATGCTACCCGTGCTTTTATGAGTGGTGGATATTCATGTTCACCATGTAAACAGAGATGATTTTGTTTTTTGCAGCTTGCCAATCTCCATTCTGAGTTAAGGCCCCATATTTTGCGGCGAGTGATAAAAGATGTTGAGAAGTCATTGCCTCCTAAAATTGAACGAATTCTGAGAGTGGAAATGTCTCCCCTTCAGAAACAGTAATAGTTGACTCTGTTGTTTTAAATAGTCGGTTTAGCTACAGATCAATTTTCTTTTCTGCGGCTGAAGCATGTGCACATAGGTACTATAAGTGGATCCTGGAGCGCAACTTTCATGACTTGAACAAAGGAGTCAAGGGAAATCAGGTTTGTGTCGGCCATTTTCATTATCATCATATCAAGAGGTACCTTGATGTATCAAACTGTGTTTGTGTTTCCTTCTCTTACTTTCTATGTTGGTATTGCTAGTACTGTTCTGACTATACCTAAATTTTGTTTTTACTAGAACATTCACTTCAATAAGACCATAAGGTGTCAATCTTCTTATCAAAGTTACAGTAAATTCAATGTGCCAAATAGATAAAATTAGCTACACCTGATGCATAAGATAAAAATAATCAGGAATTCTCCTCATTCCTGAGATTCAGATGGTCATTGTTCTGGTTTTCTACATTGAACTTGCAGGTCTCTCTATTAAATATAGTGGTAGAGTTGAAGAAATGCTGCAATCACCCTTTTCTGTTTGAAAGTGCTGATCATGGCTATGGTGGGGAGCGAGCCTTTAATGAAAGCAGTAAGCTGGAAAGGGTGATTTTAAGCAGTGGAAAGCTAGTCATACTTGATAAGTTGCTCGTCAGATTGCAGGAGACAAATCATCGAGTTCTCATATTTTCCCAGGTACTTTCTCTTTGGTAATATCATTCTTCGGAAATATATTTATGGTTTGTTCATGTAAACCTCTTCAAGAAAATGTGAAGACATATGAAATCGTCTTGTATCTGTATGCATATTTTCAGATATGAATGGTGGGTTGTATTATGCCCAAGCAGTGGAATTTGTTTGTGATCTTTAGTGCAGTGCGCAACAAGAGGATTTCAGATTCTTAGCATTTGGGTTTCCTAGGTCTTGTTAAGATGCATTCAATATGAAAAATACTTACATCCTAAATGCTTCATTTTTGCACAGATGGTTAGGATGTTAGACATATTAGCAGAATATATGTCTCTTAGAGGATTTCAGTTTCAGAGGCTCGATGGTAGTACAAAGGCAGAATTACGACATCAAGCAATGGAACATTTTAATGCACCAGGAAGTGATGACTTCTGCTTTCTCCTTTCAACTAGAGCTGGTGGTTTAGGCATCAACCTCGCGACAGCTGATACTGTTATAATATTTGATTCAGACTGGAATCCTCAAAATGATTTGCAGGTACAAACAAGTGGCTCTTAAGGTTACCGTTTCCTTCATCTTCTTATATGTTGGCATTTGTTTTTCTTTTAGGCCATGAGCCGAGCTCATAGGATTGGCCAACGAGATGTTGTCAATATATACCGCTTCGTCACCAGTAAAAGTGTAGAGGAAGATATTCTGGAGCGCGCTAAAAAGAAAATGGTAAAAGAAATATCACCATGCATTGTTTTTAATGTTTTAGCCTTTCGTAGGATTACTTTTTATGCTTGAGATACCCATTTTTATTCAGCCACGGTCACATATCTGTATTCATCTTTTAATTTTTTTTGAGATAAAAATAGACTACATTAACACAGCCCAACAAAAAATGTGGTCAAGACTAATATATACATTTGTTTGTATTTTGATGCACTTATAAGTTATAAGTTCCAATGCTTCTAAAGATGCATCATTAATAACTATTGTAGGTTCTTGATCATTTGGTGATTCAAAAATTGAACGCGGAGGGCAAGCTAGAGAAGAAAGAAACAAAAAAGGGTGGACTCTTTGACAAAGTACATCTGAAATGTCTTTAGTTTGCTTTGGTTGTAACTTTTTAGTAGATCATTGCAATATCATTTAATTTCTTTTCTTGATTGCAGAATGAGCTTTCGGCAATCTTAAGATTTGGTGCCGAGGAGTTGTTTAAGGATGATAAGAGTGAGGAGGAGAGCAAAAAACGACTTCTAAGCATGGATATTGATGAAATTCTTGAAAGGGCGGAGAAAGTCGAAGAGAAAGAAACAGGAGATGAACAAGGTCATGAATTGCTGGGTGCTTTCAAGGCAAGCAAATACTACCCCCTAATATAATCCAGAAGCATATATATATATTGAATCATGTTAATTGTGTGCTATGTTTGTACCACATCGCTTCAGGTAGCGAATATCTGCAGTGCAGAAGATGATGGAAGTTTTTGGAGTCGTTGGATAAAGCCTGAAGCTGCAGTAGATACTGAGGTGTGGTTTCATGTTTGGACATCTTTTTTATACTACATCCAGATCCATCTTATCCGTACAGATCTTCATATATGTTTTTCAAATATAACTTTTGATATACAATAATCATCTATGTTCAATGTAGGAGGCTCTGGCCCCACGTGCTGCTAGAAATACTAAAAGGTATGTGGAGAATGACCAACCTGACACTCGAAATAAAAGAAAAAAGAAAGGTCCAGAACTACAAGAGAAAACTACGCGCCGGAAAGTGGATAATGTGATTACTCATGTGCCATCAGTTGCTGGAGCAGCTGCCCAAGTTCGAGAATGGTCATATGGAAACCTGTCAAAGAGGGACGCAACAAGATTTAATCGGGCGGTAAATTTCTAGTGAAGTGACAGTGTTGGCTGGTTCTGTCAAAATTTGCCCTTAGCTTTTTGTATCTTTTAGGCCTTTTGGAATCTGATACCAATGTTTCATTCAATCGGTTGCCATTTATGACTTTTTTGTACTGTACCCAGGTTGTCAAATTTGGAATCCCAAGTCAGATAAGTTCGATTGCTGAGGAGGTTGGTGGCGTTGTTGAAAGTGCTCCATATGATGCTCAGATTGAACTCTATGATGCATTAGTTGACGGATGCAAGGAAGCAGTTGAAGAGAAAATTCTGGACCCAAAGGTTCTGCTTGTACCTTGCTAGTGATCCTCTTGTTAGCTGACATACCCCTTGCTTTCCATCATTTCTTTTGCTTGCTGTTTCATTTGTGTTTTTTACTACATTTTAGGGGCCTTTGTTGGATTTCTTTGGTGTCCCGGTTAGAGCCAATGATTTACTTACTCGTGTTCAAGAACTTCTATACTTAGAAAAACGTATCAACCGCTATGAAGATCCAATTCGTCAGTTCCGAGTTTTAACATACCTGAAGCCTTCCACTTGGTCAAAAGGCTGTGGTTGGAGCCAGAGTAAGTGTGAATATTGTGTTACTCGTTTCCTAATTTTGTATTATCTCTCACAAGGAAGAACCTACTAATGTTGTTTCTAATCAGTCGATGATGCAAGGCTGCTCTTGGGCATTCACTACCACGGGTTCGGTAACTGGGAAAAAATAAGGTTGGATGAGAGACTTGGACTCACCAAAAAGATTGCTCCCGTAGAACTCCAGCTTGGAGAAACTTTTCTACCTCGTGCGCCCAACTTGAGGGATCGTGCCAGTGCACTTCTTGAATTGGTAAATGATCTTATTAATCAATAGCTAATTAATATAAAAGGATTTATTTAAATGTGGGGCATAAGAAGTTTGCGTAAGTAGATGACACCATTTTGTATATCCTTATAGGAACTTGCCGCTGTTGGTTTGAAGCAATCTAAACCAAAT
The DNA here is from genome assembly GCA_035048345.1 of Echeveria elegans. Taxonomy (NCBI): domain Eukaryota; kingdom Viridiplantae; phylum Streptophyta; class Magnoliopsida; order Saxifragales; family Crassulaceae; genus Echeveria; species Echeveria elegans. The sequence continues at coordinate 129,160 of JAWWMW010002009.1, forward strand.
CGGAAACCGTCCAAGAAGGATAAAGAGATTCTTTCAAGCACCTCCATAACACTTAAGAACGACACAAAAGAAAAGCTAGGGGCTGGAAGGGTTAATTCACAGATGGCTAACTTGAGATCTCGTAAGCAACCAAAAGTTGAAACGATTGCGAAAGAGGAAGGCGAAATGTCTGACAATGAAGAAGTGTACGAGCAGTTCAAGGAAGTTAAATGGATGGAATGGTGTTCTGACGTCATGTCTGGTGAGGAGAGAACATTAAAACGACTTCACAAATTGCAAAAAACCAGTGCCGATCTTCCCAAAGAAACGGTACAGATAGTATATTTTTCCATGTCGCAAGTATAAGAAAATGAGATGTTAACATCTGTGCATCTTAACATCATCAGGTACTAGCCAAAATACGGAACTATCTTAAGCTTCTTGGCCGAAGGATAGACCAAATTGTTTTTGAGCACGAGGAAGAACCTTATAAGCAAGATAGTACGTACCCATCGTGCCCTTCTTTTCTTCATTAAGACAAATTTGTTATTGTAATTGACACTGTAAACCATCCCACTGTTAACAGGAATGACAGTACGCCTTTGGAAGTATGTTTCTACTTACTCGAATATGTCAGGGGACAAGCTTCGTCAAATTTATTCCAAGCTGAAACAAGAGCTGGATGAAGATGCTGGAGCTGGACCTTCTCATTTCAGCGGCGGCAACAGAGATGCTTTCCCTGTATTCCAACATAAAATTGGTAAAGGGAAAGTTTCCCATAACGCATCTGCTTTTCAAACCTCAGATCAATTGAGTAGAGGGTACGACAATGGAAATTTAGAAGCCTGGAAACGCCGGAGAAGATCGGAAGATGATTCCAATATGTTAGGACAGGCTACCTTTCCTAGGCCCATAGGTAATGGTGTTCGAGTATCTGATTCAAACTCCTTAGGGATACTGGGAGCTGCCCCTACTGATAATAGGAGGTTTAGACCTGTTAGGACCCGTCAAGCTGGTCCTGCCTCAAAACAAAGCTATCCGACTGACTTTTGAAACCATTCTTCTGCTCCCTTTTTAAATGGGAGTGGGTTGGCCATTCTGAGGATCAGAATTCAGAAGCCTTTCCTTGCTCCAAGGGGGATCTGTGGCCCTCAACCACGGTATAGGAAAATTACATCAATCTTGAAATTTACAGCGAGGGTGACAAGCTCCTTCCTTTTTGCAGTATACACATGTTGAAAGCTTGGAAGAGAGGATGAGACAAGGAAATCACTTTAGTTGTATGATCTCGAGTGATCTGTTTCTCTAAAGAAGTGTAAATTTCCAATTTTGTTGGCCTCCGACGAACACATTCTTTTTTCTCCAACAGGTTTTAAGAATATAATCTTAACAGCCAAACTTGGAAGAACAAAATACATGTAGTTGTTACACATCTCAGACTGCATTTTGTACCCACTTTAATCTTGTTATCGCCACTGACTTGGTTTAAATGAGTAAATCACAGGTGCCTTTTTTTTTTTTTTTTTTTCAATTTCCTGCGAATCGTTGCGTTCTACAATGCCATCCGTGGCAAATATTTGGAGAGGTCAAATGAACACGTTACGATAAATAAAATAAATTCTTGGAAAAACAAAATGGGAAAAATGTTTTGATGCCATGCGATAATTTTGATCGCGGAAATATGGAAACTCCAGGGTATCAAAAAAACGAACAAAACAGAATCAAGGAGTACATAATCTATGAGCAGTCATATCATATATATGGAAAGGTTAAGCGTTTAAATAGCAATGCAATCTTCTCATTCGAGTAAGCAGTGAAATAACAAATCAAAGTTCCATGCTCAGAGCCTCATGAATGCGCAAAGTGTCTCTACTTGCTTCCAATGTTCCATGCTCAGAGCCTCATTTTTGTACTTAGGATCAGATGTATCCAAGCAAGAAAACACTTTTTTTCTGTTCAAAATCTGCCACCAGCATTTCATATGTTGTGTTCCATTTCGCTTGGTCGTCGAGAGCGAGAGACCTCACACCTGGGCTGTTAGCTTCACGAGAGGCTGATAGCTTCTTCACATACTTCACATTATCCCTCACCTTTTTTATGGCTTCAAAACCATCTAGCTTAAAGTACAAGCAAGGCAGCTTCGAATCATTTCGCATATGTCGCTTAAGATGGCTCGTTCCAGATACTTTAGACCCATTTCTGTACGTAAAAGACTGCTTACAGTCATTACAAATTGCTCTTCTACATCCCTCACCAACGTTCTTAATGGCCAAGTGCTCCCAAACAACGGACTTCTTCTTCCTGCTATTTTATGGCTGATCAGCTTCATCGGCAACAACAACTATCTGTTGATTCTCATTGGGGTTGGCAAAATCCATATCCATATCGCAACACCTGCCTAAAATAACCTTACAAACCAAGCGTAACAAGGAATACATGAATAAGGTTGCAATGCAAACACAAAGTAAAAAATTGCATGATACAGAAATCTCTAAAAATGAATAATTAACTTGATGAACTGCAACAAGTCGAGTTTTTTTATATTCTTTTTCTTACAATGGACTTTCATGAATGATGAAAAGCATAGAAAATGATACTGCTACTATCGTCGTAATAGTTAACCTAATATACAGAGTAAAGATCCAATGTGCTTTGAAAACATAATGCAATATAAATCACACTGAATTTGAACATGGTATGGTTTATGTATGCATACAGTGAATACATAGAGTAAACATTATATGGTTAAACTACAATGGGCATGATAAAAATGACCTAACAGGACTTGTATGAGGCATACTTTTACCAAATATAAAGTGAAGACTCAAATCTTATCAAATCCGCTTGCGCAGAAAGTTGGGGCAACAATGGACATTGGCCTAGGCCGATTTTCCTCAGTAGTGCATGGAGGACTCGTCTTTACTTTGGAACTAATGATGTTTGAGGATCTCACGGATTTTGGTTTCGCTTTTATTGGTCTTAAGTTTGGTTGTATTGCGAGTTCCTGCACATTATATGAAGCTTTTGATAACAATTGCAACTACATTATTAAAAAAAACTAACGCTTGATGATGGCTGATGTTCTTACTTACACCGAGTGTTTCCTCAGATGTGAGGTTTGCATCCAGATCTCGCAACAAAGACTGCCTGTAATTTCATACAGTAAATGGTAAGTTCAACGCCACACTTCTACAAATTAGATGCATGGAAAGGAAATAGAGTGAAATAGAACTGAAGCTAAAACAATAGAAAACCATGCCTAATGTTGTAATAAAAAGTAAGTACAGTGATAATAAAGAAAACAAATATGACCAAGAGCAACTCTCCAAGGACATGGGATTGCATTTTGGTGACTTGACTAACACAAAAAGATTTTGATTACGAGAACATATTAGCATTTAAATGGCATGAATCTTTGATTGTGTAACCAAAAAATATTTCACTGCGTAACTTGTATCGGATCCTCATAAAAGATATCTAGTTTGGCATGTGACTTAGTCTACCAATCAATGTTAAGGCCACTAAATGTAAACATCATAGTTAGGCTTACTGACAATGTAGCACTTTGCATAAGCCGGT
>JAWWMW010002009.1:157611-167760 GCA_035048345.1 Echeveria elegans
ATTGATTTAGATTAAATGAATGGTTATGATTATATATTGAAGTTATGTTATTAGAGATTAAATTATGTTAAAAAATATTAAACCATAAAAAAGTGTATAATCGTCTTGTTGAATTTTAATAATCGTCTCCTCATCAGATCTGAAATCATCACCAGTTCATACGCATTGACCGGCGACTCGTTTGTCATGCATATGTTGTAGATAAGTCGGGAATTATAAAACTCAAATAGGGGATAGAAAAATATTGTACATGAAAAAATGTATCAGATTAATGAATTATGTACATCAAATAGGGGATAGGAATTTCATGACTCATCTCTTTCCGATCGACATGATGTTATCTCTTCAAACATGATTTTGTACTGTGATAATGCAAAAGATATTTATTAAAAATGTCGAACAAAACATTATGAATTAATGTAGAATATAATATTATTAATTCAAATATTGTGTGTTCTCTATTTTTATTTAAATATCATTTAATATTGTGATCTAATCTAAAACATATGATAAATCAGATGAATTACCTAAATTTCTTTATATTTTCTATTTTAAAAAGTGCTTTTTATATGATTTATTGCCTACAATTAAATATGATTAATCATAAACTTAAAAATCGACGATTGAAACTTTTTATACAAAAATCATTTTTTGTACATGAAATGAAAAACGTAAAAAATAAATTACGACCGGACCGACTCATCATAAAAAAACATTAAAAATGAAGGCATAGAAAAGGAAGCCAAGTAGTCGACCAGTCTCCTCCCATCTCTCTCGTCATCACTTCGCCGATCCGCTTCTCTCGCCTTCCGACCACGCTCGACGCCTTTTTTAGGGTTTCCGATCCGAAGCCCCTTTCCCACGTATGATCGGTTCTTCTTCCGACTCCGTCTCGTGTATGGAACTCGATCGTGTGTCTGCGTGTGCGTTGAATTTGATTCGTTTTTTGTGGATGTGGTTGTGATCGGTCGTGTCAGATTACTTCGATTAGACTCCGGTTTGAGTGACCGGATGGTTTCTTATGTTGATTCGTTTTATTTTTGTTGAGTGATTCTGATTTCTGACCTAATCGGTTGCTGAATTTGATTTTGATTGATTTTGTTTTCTGTGCGAAATTGTGGAATATAGGTTTGTTAGGAATGGAAGACGGGAAGAGTTCTGAGAGTCATCTGATTTCAGCTGCTGCTTATGTGGAAGCTGGAGTTCAAGATGCGTGTGATGATGCCTGCAGTATCTGCCTTGAGGAGTTTAACGAGAGTGAACCTTCGAGTGTATGTGTAGCTTGATGTTTAATCGAATATGTGTTGGCTTATGTTTAAGTTTGTTTTTGTGTGCATATTGTTGTTTGTTTATGTTTTTTTGGGTGTAGATGACTACTTGCAAGCATGAGTTTCATCTTCAGTGCGTTCTTGAATGGTGAGTGACCCACACATTTAAACATTTGGTTTACTCTAATTTTGGTCAGTCACCGTTGCTAATACAGATTTGGAAATTCAAAATAATTAGATATTTTTTCGCTTTCAAACACCGGGCTTGACATGTTTCCAGATCCTATCTCAGGGCATCTTGAAAGACTATTATAAGACTAAAAGTTATACAATTTCAAAGGATACTTTTTCTATCTTCATATGTCAAATTGTTGATTAGAGCTGTGGCCATTGAGTCGTAATTGTATAGAGGACAGCTTTTTGGTAGTGAGATAATATTCGGATATTATAGGTGTCAAAGGAGCTCACAGTGCCCCATGTGTTGGCAACCCATCAGTCTGAAGGACCCAGAAAGGTTGGAATTTCATTCCTGAAACCGATTGCCCAAAATCATTATCTATTACACTGAATCCTTATACTGGTTTTATCCACAGCCAGGAGTTGCTTGAGGCAGTGGAACATGAGAGGCGTTTCATGGCGAATCCACCTAGAAATGCCACAATATTTCGTCACCCAACTATGGGGGAATTTGAGGTGCTCATCTAACGGTCATTTCTTTGTTGTGTCATGGCGAACCCGCCTAGAAATCCAATCAATTTACATAAGCTTTCTCTAAATTTTGGTGCTAATAGTAATATACTATGAATTCAATCATGTTTTCTTTATGTAGATACCTATTGGTGTAACTGATGCTGAACTTGAAGAGCGTATAATTCAGCACCTTGCTGCTGTGGCTTCCATGCGAAGAGGGCGCCGTATTGTGAGGAGGGAAGGGCACAGGAATAGACCATCGGGCCATGATCATCCACATCTTGCCTTGTCGTCTGGTCATGCTACTCAATCTCCATCCAACGGCAGCGAAACTGAACGTATCCCTGTTACAAGTGATGTGACCACTCTTCCAAACTCTTCAAGGTCTGAGCAGTTTTCAACCCCACTCACCAGATCGAGCGGTATTCGTATTGATGAAATTGGATTGCCCAATAACCATGAGTAATAACTGAACCTAATATTTTGCCTTTAGTTAGATTTTCAGTTGACTATTTTTGGTTAGGGTGATATAGTTTTGTGGTTATTTATGTTTGGTAACTTTGTACTTGGATTGCGCTTTGTAGGTCTTCACCTGTGCGCTTGTCTCCTAGCAGTCAAGAAGGAGAAGGGCCGTCAGAAGGCCAATCATTTTCGGATACTGTCAAATCTCGGCTGACCACAGTCTCTTCTAAGTACTATACCTTCTCTTAGAATAATTGTTCCTCAATATTCATCAGAAATGCCTTTTTTGCACTCTGAAGTCTCTCAATTGTGGTCTATGCAGTCTACTGTACAAGTTTATTATGCAATGATTCTAATGTGTTCCTTCTTTCGGATACTGATAGGTACAAAGAGACCATTACAAAGAGCACAAGAGGGTGGAAGGAGAGGTTATTTTCTCGCAACACTTCTGTGTCAGACCTTGGTTCGGAAGTGAAGAGAGAGGTTAATGCAGGTATAGCTACAGTATCACGCATGATGGAGCGCCTAGGAACAAAAGAGAATGAAAATACAAGCACCGCCTCAGTATCAAATACAACTGAAAATGATTCAGTTGAGAGTCCAAGGAACCAACAAGCAATAGAAACTACCGTCACCAATCGCTCCAATGTTACTCACTTACCTTCACCATGTGCCCCACCATCTGTGTAGACTGTAGACTCATAGTAATCATCAGGCGCGAAGTCTGATGTGTTTCACAGACATGTTTTGAATCACAAACCAAATCCATCTATATAAATGTTGTCATAATGCTATTGAATGTGTGGAGCTGCGGATGCCCATTTAAAAGCTTGTTGGACATATAGGTTGCATATTCATGTGTTACATTTATTTTGCTTGTGTCTTTTCGTGGAGTTGAAGCATGTTCTCGCCTCAAGTTTCAAGGTTTGATAAATTTTGGAGTTAATATTAAAAAACAACTGTATTTTTTTCCAAAATTACTCGTATAATTTCACTTTTCTTAAAACCTCACCAACTTTTTTTAAAACCACACATAAGATGTATCTATTTTCGAAAGTCATCTACTTTCAAATTATACGATGAATTTAACTGCACTGAAAAACATTTTTCTTAATATAGTTAGATGAAATATGGTGAGGATAATTTATCTGCACTGAAACTCAGTTTCGCACAGTTAAATTCATCTTATATTTTTGATTAATTTGTAAGGGGTGGTTTCGAAAAATATAATGAAATGATTTTAAGAAAGATAAAATCATATGGATAATTTCAAAAAAAAAAATCTAAATTATACAGATGATTTTCAAATATTAACTCCAAATTTTGCTCGGTAACAAAAATGGTTAACTATTTATTTACTTTTTAAATTCTTTGAGCCAGTAGTACAAAATAACCGAACGCATTTTAATGCTATCGTGCGCCATGTTGTCAAAACTTTACAAAATCTGAACAGTGGAAAACACTCCCCGTGAATGTCTCTTTGGTGAGTTTCGTCACCCACGTCTCCGGTTCATCACTTCTGCCGGTCCAATCTCCCCTCACCCCCTTCCAATTCTCGGTTCAACCGAAACTGCTTCCAAAATTTAAATCCAAACCAAGCGGTTGCGGTTCTTAAAGGCAGCCCTTCGTTTAGTCAGGACGGTGACGTGGACATGCGTACTTTAGCCTGTGTTAGTACGGCTTGCTTTATCAAGCTGCCAGTGTGTGAATGATTGAACTCGTTGAGAGCACATGAGAGAGAGGAAGATTGAGTCGCATCGGCGGTGAGTTAAATGAGTGTTTCTGATGATGTTTAGCATTGGACGGAGAAATTGAGGTCGGAGATTCGGTTTTGACCGGTGCTGGGGGTTTGAGTTTGATCTGATTTGGTTTAGTGGCGGTTTTGGATCGAGTCGAATCGGATGCGATGAGATGAGATTGAGTCGTCGGTCGTAATTCTGTTAGATTGATTGAGTGCTTGACTGATTGGTAGGGCAGATCATCGGGCCGGAAAGGTGCTGTTTTTTTTTTTAAAAAATATTATTTCTACTTTAAGGACTGGACAACCCCAGACTCAAGCGTATATGCGTACAGGGCGACTCGAACTCGAGCGCTGTTGATACTTAGACCAAGATTATAACCATTAGGCTATCACCCCTTCTGCCGGAAAGGTGCTGTTGTCTCGCCTTTTTTTGAGTTATTTATGAAATGAGTTTTTCTTATCTCAACTTTCAATCGCTTTTATGCGCGTTGAGTATGTGTTTGATGATGTGCAGGATTTGATTTGTGATGATGTTGCCTGGTTAGTTTCTGGTGAAGTTGGGTTGGCTGGATTTGTATGCGGCTGATCAGGTGATCTGCATTTTGTGTGTTTTTGTTTGGTTTCAGGTAGATAGGTAGCTGCAGCTGCTTCCTGGATAGTCTGTGTTTGTCATTTCCTCAACCTTGTGTTCTTATTCCGCTTTTTGAATACATTTGGAGCGAGTTTTGATCGCAATACATTTGGAGTAAGTCTTGGTTGCAGATTATGGCACTTTTAGATGATTAGTTGTTATTTGATAAATGCAATTAGATTTGGTAAACAGTTTGTTGGCGTTGTCCATTAATAGATGTGACGGGTTTATAAGGGTGATACTGAGATGCTTGAAGCTTGAATCTAGTCTACTTTTTATCATATTCAACGGAAGAAGGTAGATGGAATGTATGATAATTGATTGGTAGGCTGACAGTGAAACTTGTGTAGATTGGGTAAAATTGAAGCGAATGATGACCTTCCGTAAATGGCATGACTTGATTTGGATTTTGGTATCCATTTTGATTGCGACAAGATTGTTACTAAGTTTACTGTAACGAACTTACTTCTACATTGTAACTTAACTGAATTTAGTTACGAAAGCATTTGGTGTACTATGAACGCGCCTAACATTCTTTTCTTCTTCTTCTTCTTTATTTTTGTCCCATGTTTGTATTGGATCAACATTATTTACAGAATGGGTGTATCGGGAAAATGGATCAGAGCTTTAATAGGGATGAAGAAAGATGACAAGTCCCCGTCTTCGGATGACAATGTTAGTATTATTAGCTGTTTAGTTCTTTTTTGATATTTAAGGACTTTTTTTGTCGTATATCCAACATAACCAGTAACAACAAAAATGCATCAATTATACAGCAATATCAGTGTAGATATTTAACTACTATATCTCATATCATCCCACATGTTTAATGTTCTCGCGCGTTAACCTCTAATTTTATGGCCTTGTTATAAGGCGGCTTCAAGACTAGTAAATCCATGTATCTATATGCTGAAATTTGAGCTAGTTTGCGGGACACTAACTTAAGATTTTGATTATCTTAATTCATACCACTTGCTGCAGAGGTCAAGCAGCACTAGCAGCAAGTCCTGACACCGAAGAAGACAAACTTTTGAAGTTAATCAACATCAAAACGAGTTAGCTTCTGTGCCAGTTGAAGATGGTTGTAATTATCCAAAAGCAGAGCGTGGTATTGTCCCTACTAAAGTGCAGGGTGCAGCTGTTTTAAGAGAAGAAAGGGCTGCCATAAAGATCCAAACTGCTTTCAGAAGATTTCTGGTATACTGCTTACAAATTGCCTTCATTAATACTACTTTTCTATTAAGTTTCATAAATGTGCTAGATTCCCCTTCATGCGCAGGCTGGATTGTTTTACATTAAATTGGATGTAATTGAATACTGAATAGTATAGGTTAGTTCATGACTGCTAATCATTCAGCAAAGTGATGCAATCACATGCTTTATCAGGCTAGAAGAGCTCTGCGAGCTTTGAAGGGATTGGTAAGACTTCAAGCGCTAGTCAGGGGACATGCTGTTAGAAAACAAGCTGCAATAACTCTCCGTTGCATGCAAGCCTTAGTGAGAGTTCAGGCTCGCGTTCGTATAGCCTTGGAAACTCAAACAGACCAGCAAAAGCTTCAGGAACAGCTTGACAATGAGTCACATGTTAACGAGATAGAGGTAGGACTTAATAAGTAATTATACATCAATTTTCTAGCCCAACGTTAGTTGAATTAGTTTTGTTGTAATCTGCTGGAGAATACTACTTGTTTTGTTCTTTACCCTATTGTAAAAGTAGAAAAAAAAATATTGTAAAATAATAGATGCTTTAACAAATGCAGGATGGATGGTGCCATAGTACTGGATCAGTTGAGGAGATTCAAGCGAAGCTGCAGAAGAGGCAAGAAGCAGCAGCAAAGAGGGAGAGAGCAATGGCTTATGCTCTTGCACATCAGGTATCAGCCTTGTGGAAAGTCGATGCATATCATTATACACATTTGTAAAATATTCGCGCGATGTCTGTATTTAAGGGCTCCTTGGACAATTTCAGTTTGCTGTCAAAAATATATAAATTTCAAATTGGTTAGGAAACATGCAAGTTTGGGTTTTCATTGGATTCAGGCATGTAAGATTAAGATCTGTTTTATCTGCAGTGGCAGGCCGGAGCCAGACAGCAGAGTTCTTTGTCAGGGTTTGAACCGGATAAAGGCAACTGGGGCTGGAACTGGTTGGAGAGGTGGATGGCTGTGCCTGTTCGTCCATGGGAGAACCGATTTCTTGACACCAGTATAAGAGACGGAATGAATGTATCGGAAAATGGTTCCGCGGATGTAACAACTGGACCAAGGCCTCAGATAAAATCTGCAGGAAAAAAGCCTGTCACATTAAGCATGCCTTCTAGTGTTTCAACTCTTAAAGCTGGTCCATCTCAGTCTGACGATAATGGTAGCTCTTGGGTCAGCAAATCAACAAGCATAACACCGACAAAACCTATGTCTAAACCACCTCTTGAAGATCTAGCAGAAGAAGCGGATTCCCATCCCAGTAGTGGAACAAAGTCTCTCAGCAACCCAGGGGTGAAAGCCGCACAAGCAAATAAACTGGCAGAAAAACGAATGTCTTTACCCACCAATGGTACCTATCTACCCTCCCACTCAAACTTAATTTTTTAAAAGTAGTTCGATTCTTTTCAGTTTTCACTTGTAGATGTCACCGTGAGCTGCTTTTCGTGACATCATTTTATTTTCTTTCGCATTTTATGTTCTGGTTCTACAGGCGTGGCACAGGCCAAGCAGGCGGGGAAAAATGCGGTCAAGAAGAGAACTTATCTTTCAAAGAAACCTACATATGACTATGAACGAAAGGCCAACGGAGGAAGACGAGACTCTGAACCAACGAAACCAACACCTAAAATTGCCTATTAGGGTCTGGAGCTTCACGTTTGCAGACTGCTTACAAACTATGAAAGATGCAGTTGTGTGTGTGTGGGGGTGTATATAAGAGATTCCCACATCCAGATCAATTCCAGTTCACAACTTCGGGCCTGATGAAATTTGCAAGACCAAAGGCTCGGATTTTGTTACAAGAATAAAGACAGTAGTAGTGCATTCGTAAATCGTAAACCAGTTCATCTCTTTGAGAATCTTCCGACAACTGTACCAACCGTTGTACAAACAAAAAGTATTTGTACCCGACGGCTCAAGTTTTTAATATTTAAACATCCACCCCGCCGTTGACATCCATCGACCAAGTTACTCCGAATCTGTGAAACAAAACGACGATGAGGAAGACTGGAAACGCAAAGCTCGGAAGGTCTTGTTGAATATGGCTAAGGGTGTAATGATGGTGAGAGGTTGAGTCCATATAAATAGCCTCTCATTCTCATTGTTTAATTCATCCTCAAAATTTGTACTCATCTCTCAATTAATAAAGCGGACTGAGCGGTGCTCGGAGAGTAGGCTTCTTTGGCTGAACTCCGTTATCAAAGTTTCAGGTGTGTTCTTTCATTTATTTCCGCTCTTTCTTTTCCGCTTTAGTATAGTATTCAATATTAGTTGTAGGGTAGTTTGTTAGTGTCGTGTCCAATTCATTCGTTCGAAACTGGTTCATTTCACTAGTTGTGTCGTCGTAGTGGGAAAATATACCCGATTTTCCCAACAGGATGCTGAGGAGAGTTAATCTTTCTTGTAAACCAAAACCAAAACCAAAACCAAAACTAGTGTCGGGTATTCAGTACTCCACATGTTGTTTTTCACATAGTCGGGAATTTCCTCCTGCGTAAAACACATTGAAAATTATGAACCATTTCTCAGAGTCACAGTAGCAATGTTGCAAACATGTTGTTATTAGTTTTGGTTTCCTTGTAAGATGAGGTTAATGAATGTGAAAGTCACGTTTTAAGATAATGTAGATCACTTTCTGTAGCAAATATCTGGCTGAGCCTGTGAGGTGAAGTGCTAGAGGAAGTGTTAAGGTGCTCTAGCACCTCATGAGTGCATATGCTCTAAGTTCCCGGTCATCCATGTCACGACATCCTTCAGCTAAATCTTATTCAATGGCGTCTTTTATTACAGTAGCAGCGGACACATGAAGTAATAATCATAGCACGCAATAGAGGTTGAACTAACAAAATTATAAATTACCTTGATATCATTTAAAAGGATTACCACTAGCAAATAGAAAACTTCGTCTAGGGTGCATTCAGCTGTTGATGGAAATAAGAGGAATAACTTTCATGTTGCAACGTAATGTACCGGCCTCCCTTGTGCTGTCGCAGCTCCCACAAGTCCAGCAATAGCAACTCCAGCTGTCCCCTAGAAAATGAAAACAAATATACCCATGTAAGGTCCACCAAAACAGTGTAACAATGATTCTTTAATGCGTATCAGATAAAATAAATTTGAGAACAGTTACATGAGTTCATGAAATTCTAGAAATGCATAAATCAGAGGATGTATGTATTTCTATTCTCCCAGAAAAAAATTATATAGGAGTGCACCTTACTTGATCCGCAGGCTAATTCTAAACCATCGACATCATTAATTTCTCCACGATCTTCAGCACTGAAGTACATTCCCCTTGGCCTTGTAAATAAAACACTGTAGAGGAGTGTAAACAGTTGGTGGCGTACTCTTCAAAATTTGCAATCAAAACCTGTTCCTTGAAAAATATTTAGTACTAAAAAACACACTGGCTGACATGAGAACATTAAGTATAAGGAAGTGAAACAGTGAATACATCTTGACACACTTGAAGGGACACATCACTACGTATGAAATCCAAATGAAAGCAAAACTTCAATAGACTATAGTAAACAAATGCCAGTAATTTGAGTGAAGGGTGCAAGTGATAAAAAAACTGGTAGTACATAGTTTCGTTCGTGTCATGCACAGGGGCGAATCTTGGAATTTAAATGAGGGCATTATCACTCGTTTGTCATTACCATTCAAAAAAATTACTAGTACATATTACATGAATGAAACAAACAGAAAGATATAAGCGAAAGACCTGACTAGCTAAACTATACATTGCGAGGCCCACATACTTCAAATTCAGTAATTACATCGCCATCATTGATATAATCTACAAAAGACCGTTCTATATAAATGATCATTAGATCATCAAGAAACTCATCATCCATCTTGTTTCGAGTCTATTCTTGATTACCTTTATTGATGAAATTGCTCTTTCTGTATAGTTGCAGAAACTAGAAGAGTGAGAATAAGACAAACATGGTTTGCTAAGTTAGGTGTTTAGGCTTAACAAGGCAGGTAGCCCGTGTGATCAGCAGGAGCTTGATTCGGTTCAGTTATTGCGTCTAGTTATGCCATAGTGTGTCTGTGTGTGTTTTAAAGTTGTTGCTATTGTTTCTTGCTTCAATCAGGCTTCTGCCTCATGTATTCTTACTCCTGTCTAATTAAGTTTGTGTGTGTTGATTA
>JAWWMW010002009.1:174060-186363 GCA_035048345.1 Echeveria elegans
GTTATTCCCCTTTTTGAATACAACTGGAGTGAGTCTTGGTTGCAAATTTAGTTTTTATTTGATGAATGCAATTAGATTTGGTTCACAGTTTTTTTGGTGTTGTCCGTTAATAGATGCGACGTGTATATAAGGGTGATCTTGAGATGCTTGAAGCTTGAATCTAGTCTACTTTTTATCATATTCAACGGAAGAAGGTAGACGGTAGATGGAATGTATGATAATTTGTCGGTAGGTTGAAAGTGAAACTTATGTAGATTGGGTAAAGTGGAAGCGAATGATGACCTTGCGTAAATGGTATGGCTTGATGTGGATGTTGGTATCTTTATTGACAGCGACAAGATTTTTGCTACGTCTACTGTTACTAACTTTTAGCTAAATTGTAACTTCACTGACTTTAGTTACGAAAGCACTGGTGTGTTGTGAATGCGGCTAACCTTCCTCTCTTATTCTTTAATTTAGTCACAGGTTTGAACTAGGTCGCATTTATTTAAAAAATGGGTGTATCAGGGAAATGTATCAGAGCTCTAATAGGGATGAAAAAATATGACAAGTTGCGGTCTTCAGATGACACTGTGAGTATTAGTAACTGCTATAAATTCACTTTTACATCTTTGCTGATGTTTAACGACTTTTTGTCTTGTACCCAGCATAACCACACCAACGTTTTCAAAAGCTATACATCAACATCAGTATTGATATTTAACGACTATATATTCCCCATGCAGGCAGTTGAAATAGCTCTCAACATCTGCGCATGTCTAATGTTCTCTGCTTTAACCTCTAGTTTTCTGGCCTTATTATAACTTCTTAGGCAGCTTCAAGACTAGCAAAACCATGTGTCTGAAAGCTGATAATTTGAGTTAGTTTGCAGGATACTAACTTAAGATGTGATTATCTTACTCCGCAGCAAGTCCCGGCACCGAAGAAGACAAACTTTTGAAGTTATTCAACATCAAAATGAGTTAGCTCCTGTACCGGTGGAAGATGGTTGTAATTATCCAATAGCAGATCGTGTAGTTGGTTCTACTATAGTGCAGAGTGCAGTCGTTATAAGAGATGAACGGCTGCCATATGATCTAAACTGCTTTCGAGGATTTCTGGTATATTGTTTACAACTTGCCTTCATGTTATATGCTCAACCTTTTCTTAGAGTGTTTTTTTTTTTTTTGCTTCTCATATGTGCAAAGTGTTGTGTTCATAATTCAGATCAAGTGAATGTGCCCAAATTGCAATGTTTGAAGACTATTTTTCTATCGAGCTTCATATCTATGCAGGATTCCCTTCCATGTGCATGCTGTATTATTTTACATGAAATTGGAAAGTCAATGATTAGTGTATGTTAGTTCATGATAGCTAGTCATTCTGCAAATTGATCTAGTCACACGCAGGCTAGAAGAGCTCTGCGAGCTTTGAAGGGATTGGTAAGACTTCAAGCTAGTCAGGGGACATGCTGTTAGAAAACAAGCTGCAATAACGCTCTGTTGCATGCAAGCCTTAGTGAGAGTTCAGGCTCTTGTTCGAGCACGCCGTGTTCGTATAGCCTTGTAAACTCAAACAGACCAGCAAAAAGCTTTGGGAAAAGCTTGCCAGTGAGTCACGTGTTAAAAAATATAGGGGTAGGACTATCAAATGAGTAACTATACATCAATTTTCTAGCCCAACGTTAAATGAATTAGTTTTTTTACAGTCTATCAGAGAACAATTAGATGTTTTGTTCTTTCATGTTGTGAAAGTAGAAAAAAAATACAGTAAAATGCATTTGAGGGGGTGTATATAAGAGATTCCCGCAACCCGGTCAACTCCAATTCACAATTTCGGTCGAGATGAAATTTGTAAGACAAAGCCTTGGATTTTGTTACAAGAATAAAGACAGTAGCATGCATTGTGCAGTTCTAGTGAGATAACAACTTTTTGTGAGACATGATGACTTAATCTCAATGTTGATTTTGATTAAATCGATAGTTGAAATTAAAATTTTTTTGATTAAAATAGAAAATAGATTAGCATAAAATTTGGGCGTACACAAAACACGGATGATTGAGATTACAAGTTATCAATCTCAATCGTTGGATTGATACAAATTATTGTAACAGTTAAAATTAACTTCTTCTATCCTCAGATAATATACTCGTGCTCGTTGAACCTAACCCGCATTTCGCATCTCTTTGAGAATCTTCCTAGTTATCAACAACTGCACCGACCGTTGTACAAACCAAAAGTACGTGTGTACTTCAGATTTTAGCTCAGCTGTTGCTCACACACTGTAGTTTACCTTAATTACATTTCAATTCTTATAGTCTATGTTAATTACATACCAAGTTTACTATTTACACATCCACCCGTCCAAGATTGAGCAAAACCCTAATCCATCACGCCATTGACATCCATCCATCGAGCGAAGCTACTCCTTGCTCCGAATCTCTAAAACGAAACGACGATGGGGAAGACTGAAGACGCGAAGCTCGGAAGGTCTCTGGTGAAGCATATGAACCAAGTGACGATGCAAAATAAGGAGAAAGGTCGAAAGTATAATAAAAAGAACAAGAACGTTCTCGAATCGGTCACGGAATCTACCGACATCGAAGCTGTCATCGAACAAGCGGAGGAATTCGAACGTCTATTCGCTTCTCAGAATCCGATCGCCAACGTTTTCAACTTGTATGACACTTTTGCTTACTTTACATTTTTCATTTGTTCAAGTTTAGTTTAAATGGTTTGGTTTAGGTGATTTGGTCTTTGAAAGGGATGAAGATTCGAGTAGTGGAATGACAATGGAGAATAGGAAGAGAGAGGAGGCGTTGCATGAAAGCAGTCTCCGTGTTCCTCGAAGGTATGGTCATTCTTTGTGCGTGTTATCTGTTAAATCTGAGTTGGACATCTGAGGGAAGAGATTCTGTTATTTTATTTTTTTAGGCCGGCTTGGCATGTTAAGATGTCTGCAGAGACGCTTGATGCAAATGAGAGGGAGTCATTTTTAGTCTGGCGTCGGAATCTTGCGAGGTCAGACATATTTAAAAACATTTTATGTGCAATCATTTTGTGCTGGTAGAAAGTAATGGTTTGAAATTTTATATCCATAGAAATAGGATCCACGAAAAGCGATCAACAGTCTTTTTTAATCACCCCTTATTTATTACCTTGAAAACTGATCAAGTCTGCGGCTAAATGATGGAAGATGAGTATGTAAAGCTGACTTCGGAGCAGGGATTGTAGCTGTAGCAGTAACCAACCAAGCATATACTCAGACATGAGTGTTATGCATAATTTTTAATCATCTCTCTTGTTTTTGGTAAACTTTCATATCCACATTAAATTTTGGTGTGGGCTTGGGAAATTACTTCCCGTGTTTTGTGGATTTAGGGGTGTGCCCGTTCGGTATTTCTTTATTGAATATGTTATCTAACTGTTGCTTACTTTGGTTTTATTGTTGCTAGTCTTGAAGAGAATGAGAAGCTTGTTCTTACCCCATTCGAAAAGAACTTGGATATATGGAGACAGCTATGGCGAGTTCTAGAACGCAGTGATCTGGTAAGATTTGGGATTGCTTTTGTTTATGCCGTGATCCATTCTTTTTTGAGAAGCAAGAGCGGAGCAGGGTTTGCGCTTTCTTAGTTGTTTCCGAAAAGTTACTGTTATGGATGCTGTATCTAGCTTTAGCCAGCCTGTATCTCTGCCTAGATTACTAGTTTTTTTGCTATATTAGTAGTAACGGAACGTAGTTGCATATAAATTTATGTAAGCGACACTATATTTGAAGTCCTGTTATCATTATATTTTGTAATTCATTGTAAACCTTACTATGTCAAAATCAGTGACTTGTATCATGCTTTGATCTACATTGGCTTGTCGAATTACCAATGCTTCCTGAAACTTAAGTAGACTGCCGTGTGTTTCTAATTGTTTTACGTGTCATATAAAGGTTTGTCAGTAAGGTTATTTCGCCTCATTATGCTTTCTTATGTGATTTTGGTCCCTCTTTTCTGGTACCTCAGATTGTAATGGTGGTTGATGCCCGTGATCCGCTGTTCTACCGTTCCCCTGATCTTGAGGTAATGAGATAGCAGTTGGATATCTTGAGCCACATTTTGTGGGTGATCAATGTGAATAATGGTCTGTTATGTAATGTAACAAGCCTTCATGTAGGGGAAAATTAGTTATAGCAGTTTAAATTTTGGGGGTGAAACTAATATTTTTCCACTCGATTACTCTCCTTATGAGATCATAGTTCATACAAGAAATGACTAGGAGAAATACTCTGTATATAATGTTGGAGTTATATGTCACTTTGTTGTAGTTTGATTGGATCAAGTTGTCATACTTGGATCTCGTAACAATTTTGATGATGTAGGCTACTATTTTCTTCGAAAAGAAATATTGTAAATATCTTGCACTCTTTTCATACTCCTTATGTTAGTCTTGCGGTTGATTTGACAGAACTATGCTAGAGAAATTGATGAGCATAAAAAAACTCTCCTCCTCATCAACAAGGCCGATCTTTTGCCCTTGCCTATAAGGTTCATCATCACGGAGCGTTTTCTGCTAGCAATCTGCGGTTTTTTAAAAAAAAATTAATCTGTGTTGGTGCCTCATGCAGGGAACAATGGGCACAGTATTTCCACAACAACAACATTTTGTTTCTTTTCTGGTCTGCAAAAGCTGCAACTGCAACTCTCGAGGGGAAACAACTCACAAACCCCTGGCATAGACAGAATCCAAATAGGGATTCTGAGACAAAACTATATGGCCGAGATGAGCTATTGGCCTGTTTGCAAGCTGAGGCGGAGTACATAGTAAAGACTAGGGAAAACTCTGCTAAAGAAAATTTACTTGACGAACATGGTAGGAATCGGAGTAAAAGAAGTAAGCAAGCTGTTGTGGGATTTGTGGGATATCCCAATGTTGGGAAGAGTTCCACCATCAATGCCTTGGTAGGGGGTAAGAAAACGGGTGTTGCTTCAACTCCGGGGAAAACGAAGCATTTCCAGACACTGATTGTGTCAGATGAGCTAATGTTGTGTGATTGCCCTGGTTTAGTTTTCCCCTCTTTCTCAAGCTCGAGACACAAGATGATTGCTTCTGGGGTATTACCTCTCCATAGGATGACTGAGCATCGAGAAGCTGTACAAATCGTAGCTGACAGAGTCCCCAGACACGTTATTGAAGAAATTTACAACATCAAATTGCCGAAACCCAAGCCTTACGAGCCTCAGTCCAGAACTCCACTAGCTGCCGAGCTCCTTAGGGCTTACTGTGCTTCACGTGGCTGGGTTGCTTCTAGTGGACTGCCTAACGAAACTAAAGCTGCTCGTCTGATTCTTAAGGATTATATTGATGGAAAGCTTCCTCACTTCGAACTTGCCCCCAAGTCTGCTGAGGGGGAAACTCCGCCAGTATCCATTAATAAAGTCTGTGATGCATCACAGTCCTTGGATGCCGAAAACAAGGATGATGATTCGATGAAGAGAAACCGTCCATCAAAGGAACTGTGAACCTGTTCGGAAGCCTGATCTGAGTAGTTGATGTTGATGAGGAGAAACGTCCATCCGGTGATGAAGCCAATCATAAGAGCATTCCACTATTCAATAAGCACAACCCCTTGTTCTGGCAGACCAGTTCAAACGCACAATCTGGTATCTGCCTTACTGATGCTGTGTGTTTTGTTGACTGGCATAATTGAAGAAAAGTCTTGACCAGCCATTGACGGCTACTGTATTTGATGAGGCTGTGTGTGCTTGTTTGATGTCACCATCTCCTTCTCCTGTTTTCTGTTGGAGATTAGACAAGTTAATTCAATTTCAAAAATATAAGAAGAATATTCAAAAGCATGCACTAGTCAGCAATGTACATTCCATGCGGGAAACCTATTTGTAGAGTATCTTCTTCATTAATGGTGTTGTACTGTATAGCTTTATCTCGTAATCACCCTTTGATTCTTAGTTTGCATTACGAAGTGGCAAAAACATGTCTATTTACACTCTCACTCTGTTCTGGTAAATAGGTTAGTTACAAATTAATTAAACGTGGATGGGCATCAAGATTAGATTCCATCTAAACTACTTATTGAATAAACCAAGTTACTTTATTTTAAGACGTGTATTTAGTATTTCTTTCACAATTAATGTCTCATCTCATCTCATGCTTCAATTCGATTTCAAAAGACAATGCAAATTGAAACTGAAACGTTGCGACTTGTATTTATTTCTGAAGCTAAAACATATTACACGCAACACGAGAGATTCTTTGAAGACATTGTTACATTCTCATCCAATAACATTATGTTACTTATTATTTCATGTTTAAAAAATATATATATATATATATAAGCATAATCCAATCCCACGCAACAAATGCGTCACAAAATAAAATATAAAATCCTCATATAAACACATATCGCTGGATAGCCTTTTTTTTCCACAACTCATAAAGAAAAACAAAAACATACACACCTGGAAGAGTCTCGCGAACAAACCTAAGAAGAATCTCACAATTAGGGTTTTCCTCTCATTTCATCGATTCAATCGATCCATCGCGACTATCCGATTCCATGCGGTTCTAAAATGTTGATACGATTTTACCTGATTCCGCCTCCGATCCGATCGACTTAGGGTTTGTTTTGTGTGGTTCTTTTTTTGAATCTGTTCTTCCGCTAGATGGACGTAGACGACGCCGATCACGGCTCGCCTTCTTCCTCCGCCTACACGGACAAATCCCCGTCGTCGTCGATGGAGCACGACCGAGTGAATGGTAAGGTGGATGGCGAGTCTGGTTCTGGTTCCGGTTCGGTGACGCCGAAGGTAGAGCCGAGTTCTGTTCCGCTGCAGAGCGTTGTGAAACATGCGCCAAGTTATAGAGTGGTTGAAGCTATTATAGAGAAGGAAGAGGACGGGGCCGGGCCGAGATGTGGACATACGTTGACGGCTGTTGCTGCGGTTGGAGAGGAAGGTTCGCCTGGGTATATTGGTCCGAGGTTGATTTTGTTTGGTGGAGCAACTGCTTTGGAAGGGAATTCTGCTGCTCCTGGAACTCCGTCTTCTGCTGGAAGTGCCGGCATCAGTATGTGTAAATGTTTTATTTGTTCACTTTGCTTCCGGTTCATTATTCTGTATTGTTCTGATGTTTTCTTCAGAAGATATGCATGAAATTAAATTTGAAAATAGATATAACTAGATCTGTTTGGGGATAACTAGACTAGCATCAGGTGTTGATGTTTGTGGTTTTGGCACAATGGTCCCTAATTTCAGTGCAGATACTCTGAAGTAGTTTTTATTTCTCCTTTCGTAGAATGTTAGAGTGCTATGCAGTAGTCTAATGGCATGCATCACCTTTAGATTTGGGAGTCTTTTGCAGACTGTAATATAAATTTGCAGCTCAAAAGTTAAACTACCTTATTTTGGTAATGTGACGGTTAGTCTAGCATATGGATCCTCAGATATGCAGTGTGATTGTAGTGATACTTTATCATGTAGTTAGGTGCAATATAGAGTTGGATTGGAGCCTGACTGCTGCATTTTTATCATATTAAGGTTGAGGGTAGAGAATTGTATGCCTAACTGAAAATAAACTTTGAAGCCTGCTGGTTCAGCAAATAATATACAACTGCAGTGGTCTGAATGGTTAGAATGTTCATATTTTGACTTACTGGTTTTCTTGCTTATCTATAATTGAAGGATTAGCTGGGGCAACAGCTGATGTACATTGCTATGACATCAAAACGAACAAATGGTCCAGGTATATACAATGATATATCTGATATTATGTTCTTAAACATGTTCGACGTCTTCCTTACTTGTATTTTGCAGACTCACACCTTTGGGGGAACCACCCACCCCGAGAGCAGCTCATGTGGCAACCGCGGTGGGAACTATGGTGGTCATTCAGGTTTTACTTAGTAATTTATTAACATGTTATTTTCCTTCACTTCGCTGTTTTTTAGCCCTCTGCTTTCCTTGTTTGGCATCAACTCATCCTCTTTAATGTAGGGTGGCATTGGCCCTGCTGGATTGTCATCAGAGGATCTTCATGTCCTTGACCTAACTCAACAGCGACCACGGTGGCACAGGTATGAACTTGAAAATGTAATGGTTCTTCAACTAAACCACATGGACCTTATAAGTCATATTGTCCATTTTCTCTTCATGTAGAGTTGTTGTTCAGGGTCCCGGACCTGGGCCTCGATATGGTCATGTCATGGCCTTGGTAGGACAGAGGTATCTAATGGCTATTGGTGGCAACGATGGTATGTCAGCCCATGACTCAGAACTTTCCCTCTTTTTTCTCCAGACCTTTTCCATAATCCATAAAGATCATATAGCTCTTTTACATGGTGTGTCTTAATAGGAAAGCGAACATTGGCTGATGTTTGGGCCCTTGATACTGCTGCTAAGCCATATGAATGGCGAAAGTTGGAACCCGAAGGGGAAGGCCCCCCACCATGCATGTAAAGTTACTGAAAAGTGTCGTTTGCTTTGATAACTTATAGACAGATGATTTCATTTATGAGAATCCTTGTGTGGCTATCATTTACGAGTAATACCTAAAAGATACATTGTCACATCTTATTTAATTTCTCTTACTATTCATGCTGAGCAGGTATGGAACTGCTAGTGCTCGCTCTGATGGTCTCCTTTTGCTTTGTGGGGGGAGGGACGCAAGCAATGTGGTAAATTAATAGTATATAAAAATGAGTGACGTAATATACTGAATTTTCCGCATTCAAGCAACTGTTTTGGGGAAATATATCACTTGTAAATGCTTAAGCTTATAAGGAGGCAAGTAATTAACGTGATCATTTTGTGCTTCATTACAATGCATTTGTCCAAATGTTGAAAAAACTGGTCTTCAATGTGTAAATTTAGAAAGCACATTATCATCACAATTTAGAAAGAGTTTATCATGAAATTATATCATTGTGACATGGATTATCAATTTATCATCATATTCTTACCAGTATATTCATTGCCATATTTTCATCTTCTTTTCAGCCATTATCCAGTGCTTATGGACTTGCTAAACATAGAGATGGGCGTTGGGAATGGGCTATAGCTCCTGGCGTCTCTCCATCTCCCAGATATCAACACGCAGCTGTAAGTTTTTTTGTATATCTTTTAGTACTATTTCTTGTGCCATTGGTCTGCTAAACCATGCTTGAAATGTTTAGGTCTTTGTTAATGCACGCCTCCATGTCTCTGGAGGAGCACTTGGTGGTGGTCGGATGGTAGAGGATGCGTCAAGTGTTGCAGGTAATTGCTGATTGCTTTGTAGTTACTTAGTAAGCAACTTTTTTCTTAAATTAAGTCCTCTATAATGATATTGAGGTTAAGCAAACATGCGCTTGACTGATTTGAATATGTTTTCTCCAACATAACTAGAATGGTTCTCAATGGCAGTCATGCACCAGCAGCACCGTAATAGATTAGTCGATCAATTTGTGCAGGACCATTTTTTGAGTCGTTTGAATTTGAGTTATCTTAAAAATTTGTAGTTCTCCATGAATCTTTGGGGTATAGATGGTAACTCCAAAGCCCTTGGAGTTCGTAAGCATTATTTTTGTTATAATATGTGTTGTGGTCATGAGTTAGTGAAAACCAATTTTGAATTGATGTCCACAGTGTTGGACACGGCTGCGGGTGTTTGGTGTGATACAAAGTCTGTGGTTACCAGCCCCAGGACAGGAAGATATAGCGCTGATGCAGCAGGTGGGGATGCTGCAGTCGAACTTACAAGGCGATGCAGACACGCTGCAGCTGCTGTTGGTGATTTGATCTTTATTTATGGTGGCCTACGCGGTGGTATAATTTTAAACCGAGCTTTCTTGTGCCTATTTTATCACAATATGTATTTCACTATTATTGGTGTCAAT
Source organism: Echeveria elegans (assembly GCA_035048345.1). Classification (NCBI taxonomy): domain Eukaryota; kingdom Viridiplantae; phylum Streptophyta; class Magnoliopsida; order Saxifragales; family Crassulaceae; genus Echeveria; species Echeveria elegans. The sequence goes on from JAWWMW010002009.1 coordinate 183,920, forward strand.
GTTGTCTGTATTATATAATTGTATGTGACATGTTATGCTATGCTTTCACTTGGATTTATGTTCTTAGGCTATGTCTTATTCATGCTACAAATAAGGTTTAGTGTCCTATCAAACTGATTACAGAAATGATAGCTCTGTGGTGTATGTGTTTCATCTAAAAAGCCTTCAAGACGTTACATCATATATTGTTGTACGTCTCATGAACCTCTTTATTTGAAAATTCATTATGGATGGAGTCAAAAACCCTGGCCGGGTAACTTACTGGAGGGTAGAGCCCTGACAAAGCAGTACGGATCCAAGGAATGAGTTAATGGTTTGAAATGTTCTCACATCCTTCAAAACCTTGGGCATTTTGCATTTGTTTCACTTGTTGCTTCTGCTTAATTTGGTTATGCGCACCAACATATTTATATCAAGAGATTGTAATAGATATTGCTTATTTTGTTGCAATATCAACAAATGCTTTCGAGTAATGACTTTTTATTAATGCCTTATTATAATTACCTTAGTTAAGAGAGTGTGTTTGTTTTAAGATTCTGGCCGTTAATTTGTAGCTTGGTTTACCTCGAGGATTGTAGGATCTATGTGATTTTTATTTTATGTTTTTTGGTTCTGTGTGTTGCAGGCGTGCTGTTAGATGATCTACTTGTTGCTGAAGATCATGCTGCCTCAGAAACAACTAAAACTAATGCAGCTTCGCATGCGGCAGCTGTTGCATCTAATGTGCATGCTGGTAGATTGGTTGGAAAGTATGCATACGATGAAAGATCGAGACAGTCAGTTTCTGTGACTGCACCTGATGGCTCAGTTGTGCTGGGAAATCCTGTTGCTGCTCCTAGTAATGGGGAAGTGCACAGTGATTTGAATTCCGAGTCAGAAATGCTGCAAGGAGCCGGGTATGGTATTCAAAACACATGATTTTCCAGGTTAACTACTACATCCATATGTCTGACTGTTACTCGTGACTGCGGCTGCAGAATGCTTACCAAAGGTGTTGATTACTTGGTTAAGGCCTCTGCAGAAGAAGCAGAGGCCATTAGTGCCACATTGGCTGCTGCGAAGGCGCGTCATGTTAACGATGAATTGGACTTTCCAGACAGAGATAGAGGCTCCGATTCTACTCCCAGCAAGAAGTCATCCTCATTAATTAAATCGCCAGACTCTTCCGGATTTAATAACACTAGTGGAGTTCGATTACACCACAGAGCTGTATGTCGTATCCCTCCATTTCAAATTGAATAATAATGTGCTTTTGCACGACTTATGGAACTGGTATTTTTCATTTCCCTAGGTTGTAGTAGCAGCAGAGACTGGTGGCGCTCTAGGAGGTATGGTTAGACAACTTTCAATCGACCAATTTGAAAATGAGGGCCGACGAGTCAGTTATGGAACCCCTGAGAACGCAACTGCAGCTAGGAAACTATTTGATAGACAAATTTCTATCCATAGCATTCCTAAGAAGGTAATGTTCATGAATAAATTCACATACTGAAGTTTAAATAAAGAAAGTGGCAGTTTTTTTGTTGTTGGATAAAGTGATAGTTTTTAGTTGAAGAGAGTTGAAATTGGTAATAGACAAGCTCGATATTAATGAAGAATTCAATGGAATTTCAGATTCTGTTAAATGAAGTGATAGATGAGCTGCTTCAATAAGTTTTATTCATATTAATCATATTCACATTTATTTGCCGCAACTGCGTGACTGATATTGTAACTTTATCGTGTTGGCAATTCGCTTTTAGGTTATATCACATCTTCTGAAACCCCGTGGTTGGAAGCCTCCAGTTCGCCGGCAATTTTTCTTGGATTCCAATGACTTATCAGATCTATGTGATAGTGTTGAAAAGTTATTTGCTAGTGAACCAAGTGTTTTACGGCTTAAGGCTCCAATTAAAATATTTGGTGATCTGCACGGGCAGTTTGGTGATCTAATGCGTCTTTTCGATGAGTATGGTTCTCCTTCAACGGCAGGAGATATCTCGTGAGTTACATGCATGATCACTCTCAGTCTAATTTTGGAGTAAATATGCTGAATAGGGTGCTTATTTCGGTGTTAAAAGAATTTGGTCCTTGTGGCACAGTTATTCATTCACTGGATCCTTCTTGCATCCAGAAATCCTTTAATCTACTGCGATTTTAGTTTTCGATGATGCTGATTTTTCTTTCTTCCTGAATACAATCAGATATATTGATTATCTATTCTTAGGAGACTATGTTGACCGCGGCCAGCATAGTCTGGAAACCATGACTCTACTTCTAGCGCTTAAGGTATTTCCAGTATTTTTTTAATTTTACAGTATTCAAAATTTGATGATGAGCATCTGATCTATTATAAAATAATAGGTTGAGTACCCCCACAACGTGCATCTCATTCGTGGAAATCATGAGGCTGCTGACATTAATGCCCTTTTTGGCTTTCGGACTGAATGCATTGAGCGCATGGT
>JAWWMW010002009.1:186463-199551 GCA_035048345.1 Echeveria elegans
AACAGTGCACCCAATAGTACAGTGCCACATTAGGACTTTATTGTTTTGTTTGACTAGATTAAAGTCAAGGGATATAATAAGAACCGTTGGATTCGGATCTGGAAAATGCACGGGTGTGATTGGTTAACGTGGTGGGTTGTGGCCTGTAAGGTAGATAGTGCGAATCTGATGGAGCACGTGACGGTATTAACAAAGAAAATTAAACGCTGTCGTTTTTTCCTGTGCAGCTACTTGCGTAGCTGCACGGGATATGAATCCTCCTAGACGAGCCCCCAGAGTACAATAGATTCCACTAATCTTAAACTATAACAAGTTACACTTATTTTAAGAGGTGCATTTACTGTTTTTTTTTCCACATTGAATGTCTTGTCTCAATTCATGTTTTAATTCGATTTCAAAAAACAATAGCATTGAATCCAACAAGTTGTGACATTTTGTAAATACATATTTCTCAGATTCTGATCCGGTGCATCCACACCACTAGGTGCATGAAAATTTCTCTCTTATTTTTGAATGTCTTCGGCTCAAAATTTGAATTTGACATAAATTAGAGAATTGTAGCTCTTTGAATCATCTTTCTAACGATATATACAAAGTTTTTAACGAACAAGTTACGTGTTCTCAACAAGCTCCCTAAGCAAAAAAGAGTCTATTTGTTTGTCGATGAAGCCACTAACTGCAACAAAACTTCTCTCATATTTTCGGATGTCTTCACTTGTTTACATCGAATTCAGATTCTGAGCTGGAAATATCTGAAAATAGGAGAAAAGTTTTTGTGCACTAGTGATATGGGTGCACCGAATCTGATTCCATATTTGTCAAGCGAATACATTTACAGTACACGCAATGCAACCAATGCTTCCCGAAAATTCAAATAAAAAATCCAAATAAATATTTTGCTTTGCTATAAATAAACACACAATAAAAAACAGGACACACACAACTGGAGAAGAAAGAAGAGAAGAGACTCTCTAGTCTCTCGCGAACATCCATCACAATTAGGGTTTTCCTCTCTTCCCATCAACTCAATCCATCGCGACTCGCTCATCCGATTCATCCACTCCTCGTCGATCGATGCACTTGTAAAATGTTAATGCGATTCTGCTCCGTTCCGCCTCCGACTTAGGGTTTCTTTCGTTCGTTATCTGTTTTGTGCTTATATTGAATCTCTTCATGGACGTAGACGACGCCGATCACGGTTCGCCTTCCTCCTCCTCGTCCTCCGCTTCGACGGATATTAAATCTCCGTCATCGTCGATGGAACACGAGCAAGTGAACGGTAAGGCGGATGAGCAGTTTGGTTCTGATTCGTTGACGCCGAAGATGTAGCCGACATCTGTTCCGCCACAGAGCGTTGTGATTGAGCCTAAACATGCTCCGAGTTATAGAGTGGTGGAAGCTGTTATAGAGAAGGAGGACAGGCCTGGGCCGAGATGTGGACATACCTTGACAGCTGTTGCTGCGTTTGGTGAGGAAGGTTCCCTTGGTTATATTGGTCCGAGGTTGATTTTATTTGGTGGATCTACGGCTTTGGAAGGAAATTCTGCTGCTCCTGGAACTCCGTCTTCTGCTGGAAGTGCCGGCGTCAGTATGTGTAAATATTTTGTTTGTTATGTTTGCTCTAGTTCATTATTCTGCTGATGTTTTGATATGCATGAAACTAAATTTGAAAATAGATATAACCATATCGGTTTGGGGATTACAGTTTGAGGCATCATAGGGACTCGTGACTCGTCTGGATGATGTGTCTCGGGATTTGATTTATAACTATTGTGGCCAAAGATCACTGACACTACCAGCCTATACTAATAAACTTAGCGTAGCATTTAATGTTGATGTTTATGGCTTTTGGCTATCTTTAATGTAGCAGAACTGATGATCATCCCTGATCAGTGATCACAGTGCATACAGATATACTTCTACTTCTCGTTTGGAGAATGCTAGGGTGTTACGAAATAGTCTGATAGAAATCTTTACTTCTCAGTTCTTAGTCTAGGAATCTGTTGCTACTGATATACACATTTGCAACACTACAAGAATGTTAAACAAGCTTATTGTGTAGTGTTACTGTCAGTCCAGCGTATTGACCCTTCAGTTGTGCAATTTGAGCATACTGATGCTTAGCAAGCAATAAGGTATATAATATAGTTGGATTCAAGCCTGACTGCTGCAAAATTGTTTTGAATGTTGAGGGTATATATAATAAGCTTTGAAACCTCATGGTTCAGCAAATTGTATGCAACTGCAGTGTTGTGAATGGTTTTAATGATTTCTTTTTACTTATTAGTTTTCTTGTTTTTCTCCAATTGAAGGATTAGCTGGGGCTACTGCTGATGTACATTGCTATGGCATCAAAACAAATTAATGGTCCAGGTGTGGATAATGCTATTCCATGATTTAAAAAAAGGTCCAACATCCCTTATTTATTTGTATGTTGCAGACTCACGCCTTTGGAGGAACCACCCACCCCGAGAGCAGCTCATGTGGCAACTGCAGTTGGAACGATGGTGGCGTCATTCAGGTCTTACTCAGTAATCTAGTGATAAATTATTTTCTGGCACTTTGCAGTTTTGCTAGCCGTCCGGTTTCCTTGTTTGGTGCGAACTCATCCGCTTTAATGTAGGGTGGAATTGGCCCCGCTGGATTGTCATCAGAGGACCTTCATGTCCCTGATCTAACTCAATAGTGACTGAGGTGGCACAGGTATGAATATGAGAATGTAAATGAGTCATCAAGTAAACCGCATTGGGCCTTACCTGTTTTCTTGTCCATTTCTTTTCATGTAGAGTCATTGTTCAGGGTCCCGGACCTGGGCCTCGGTAATGTCATGTTATGGCCTTGGTAGGACAGAGGTATCTAATGGCTATTGGTGGCAATGATGGTAAGTCCGACCATGATGTAGAGCTTTCACCTCTATTTTTTTTCCGTAATCCATACTGATTTTTTAGCTCTGTTAAATGGTATACCTCAATAGGAAAGCGAACATTGGCTGATGTATGGGCTCTTGACACTGCTGCTAAGCCGTGTGGCGAAAGTTGGAAGCAGAAGGGTAAGGTCCCCCACCATGCATGTAAAGTTACTGAGAAATGTTGTTTGCCTTGATATCTTATAGATAGATAATTCTATTTTTCAGTATCCTGGTATGGTTGTCATTTCTGAATAATTCCTTGAAGATACTTCGTCACATCTTATATATCCTCCCTTGCTATTCATGCTGAGCAGGTATGGAACAGCTAGTGCTCGCTTTGATGGTCTCCTCTAGATGACATAATCATTTTGTGCTTCATCAGAATGCATGTGGCCTAATGTTGAAACAACTGGTCTTCAGTGTGTAAATAAGAAATCACTTTATCATGAAAATGATAAACAGTTGATCATGATAAGTATATCCTTGTGACATGAGGTGTTAAAAACGAATTCTTAACATTATTCATTGGCACATTATTTCCTTCTTTCCAGTCATTATCAAGTGCCTATGGACTTGTTAAACATAGAGATGGGCGTTGGGAATGGGCTATTGCTCCTGGTGTGTCTCCATCTCCCAGATATCAACATGCAGCTGTGAGTTTGTTTATATATTTGTATACATATTTTACTATCTAGAGTGCAATTAGTCTGATAAACATAAAGCATGCTCCAAATGTTTAGGTCTTTGTTAATGCCCGTCTCCATGTCCCTGGAGGAGCACTTGGTGGTGGTCGAATGGTAGAAGATGCCTCAAGTGTTGCACGTACTTGCTGATTGCTTTTTCGTTACTTTTAGTGAGCAACTCTCTTTTAATAAACCTCCTGTTTAATTATATCGTGGTTATGCAAACAAGTGCTTGAGAAACAAATCAATTTCTTAAACCGGAACACTCACATCAGTTATAAAATTAGTGGTAGTCTGGTAGATTGACTAATTTTGTATACATTTTCTTAAAACCGTAAATATGGTTTTCCATGGGAGTTATGCACCACCAATAGCTCTGTAATACTTTAGTTGATCAATTTGATCGGAGCATTTTTAGAGTCTTTTGAATATGGATTTTGACTTGATTGTTTGCTGCTCTCCATTTTTCTTAGAGTTATAGACAGTCACTAATATATTCTTTAGAGTCCGTAAATGTTATTTTTCTGTTACTTGTGTTGTTGCCATGTGTTAGTGAAGACCTATTTCCTGAGTCATCCTGAAATATATTTAAATTGATGTCCACAGTTTTGGATACAGCTGCTGCATCTAAGGCACATGCTGGTAGGTTGGTTGGTAAGTATGGATATGATGGAAGATCGAGGCAATCAGTTTCATTTATATATTGATTATCTATTCTTAGGAGATTATGTTGATCGGGGCCAGCATAGTCTGGAAACCATGACTCTACTTCTTGTGCTTAAGGTATTTCCCGTGTATGCTTTAATTGTACAGGAAGTTTCTTGAGTATGCTAGTATGCTAAATTTAATGAGGAGCATTTCCATCTTGTATGCATAGGTCGAGTACCCCCAACACGCATCTCATTCGTGGAAATTATGAGGCTGCTGACATTAATGCCCTTTTTGGCTTTCGGACTGAAGGCATTGAGCGGATGGTGAGACATCTAGTGCTCAAGACTTCGCAATGCACTAGCATTTTTGCTCGTATCTTTGTCATATGTTGAGCAGGGTGAAAGCCGAAAGGGATGGTATCTGGGTGTGGCATCGATTTAACAGGTTGTTCCATTGGCTTCCCTTGGCCGCAATAATTGAAAAGAAAATTATTTGTATGCACGGTGGTATTGGACATTCAATTAACCATGTAGAACAGATTGATAGCCTGCAGCGCCCAGTTACAATGGAATCGAGTTCTATTGTTCTAATGGACTTGCTATGGTTGGTGCCCTCTTGTTAATATGTTCATATTTATTGCCCCTGGGTAATTCACATTTCTATTCTGGGTGCTCTCACAGGTCTGATCCCACTGAAAATGATAGCATTGAAGGGCTGCGACCTAACGCCAGGGTTCCTGCTCTAGTTACATTTGGAGTAAGTGATAGGTTTCTTGTCGTGTTGCTATTGCTTGCTGAATGTACTTTATGTCCTGTTATTTCAATTAGTGTCTTTTACATTTTCCCATAAAGCTGTTTATTTTGGCAACCTGATAGAGTTATGGAGTTCTGCAACAACAATGATCTTCAACTGATTGTACGTGCACATGAGTGCGTCATGGATGGCTTTGAGCGATTTGGCCAGGGGCATCTGATAACTCTTTTCTCAGCGACTAATTACTGTGGTAGGCTTACAAACTTCCAAGTTTCACTCTGATAATGTTGTGTTGTGTGTGAAATTCATTTCAGTTATGCTATTGGAAGGTAATGCAAACAATGTGGCGGCAATACTGGTTCTTGGGAGAGATCTTGTGGTAGTTCCAAAGCTCATTCATCCGTTACCTCATGCAGTTTCATCACCGGAAGCATCACCTGAACATCAAATTGAAGATACATGGATGCAGGTCTCATAGCATTTTAAGACTTGAGTAAAAAATTTTTTGATATATGTGAATTTCTCTACCATGATTTTGAGATGCTTTATTTGTTCGCATTGTGCTGTTGTTTTATTTGTATTCAGGAAAAGACCAGCAACCCCTACTGGAGGGAGACTTCAAGGTACCAGTGACATGGGCTCTCTAGCATGGATATAACAGCAATGAATGGCTGCTTCCTCACCATATTTATTGGCATACATACATGTGGAGTTTTCATGTAGTTTGTACAGACTACAGAGTGCATTTTTGACCCGGCTTTTTATTACCAAAATCGGAGTGCAAATGAATGGCTGCTGCTTGATTAAAGAAGAGAGTGGACAATACCCGGAGACAGCGACAGAGCCCATTGTAATTCACGATCCCAGGTTGGTGACATAGCTATGACCAATTTAAGAGAAATTACACCTACACCTGGTTGCCGGTCGCATCACCTTGTCCGTTGTAGTTTAAGTTTGATGTGCATTTTCTTATATTACGGTGTATTCACAGGGCAGTATTGCTAGAGTGGCTGTTCTGGTTTTGGTCAAGGGTTCGTGACAAGAGACATGACAGAAGAACACTCATTGTTGCAGGGATACTGGGAGTGGGAGAGGTAATTCTGGGTGTTGTTATTTATCGCATACAGATACAAATTACGAATTTATACTCCCAATACGCCTGCATGCTAAAGTTTTGCGGCATAATTCCGAACCGCGCATTTCTCAGATCAAATTCTACGTAGGTATTTTGTAGCTGATAGCTCGCTAATATAACAGTTTTGCGGCATAAATCCGCCCGTGTCTCCAATCTCATCTGTGACTAGCGAGAAGCACACAGCATCACTAGATTCACCCATGTAAGAGAAGTAGTTAGCTACAGGCAGAGACATCTTCGATCCCCCTTTAAAATATAATATACTCATATCAGGAAACGACACCGTTCCATTTTTAGAGACGTAGCATGGGCTAAACCTGTCTTCCTCTCCAGCTGTCTCTGGTGTACGCTAGCGTCCGCGCCGCCTGACTCACAAACTCCGATGACACCGCAGCGAAGACATCATTGCTCATGGTGGACAATGCACTGCTTACAAGGGATCTTAACGTGTCGGCCGCCAACAGTGATTTTGCGTTGAGGGAGGGTGGGGGGTACTAGTTCGTTGGAAAATTAGGATTTCGAGAGAACTGGACATAGCTGAGATTTGTGGTCTTATGCGAAGAGATTGTCAGCCCAAGGTCGAGGACGAGGTTGCTTGTTTTGCTGGTGTCGTCGTATTTATGGGACAGGAGGCAAATGGAGAATTTGCTGAGTCCCAGTTGGTTGGGGAGGGAGGCGAGCCCACGGCCGAGTCCAATAACGCCCGCAGGCTGGTGGGATGAGAAGATAAAGCAGCCGATGATGATCTCCGGGACTTGTGTCTGAGGTGTTAGCTGAAGTGTTTCTGTTAGCAGGGCACCTCCAGTGTAGCATGAACCGGAGGAGACTATGTAAGGTGGGCAGACCTGAGTCCTAGTTGGAGGAGACAGTTTCAAAGTCCTGACAGCGGGATGAGGCATCTTTGTCATGGAACCAGGCACATTTTGGGTTGATGCAGGGTAGGAATCTGGAAGAGGATGAAGCTTTGAGGATGAATGATGGAGATGGTGAAGAACAATTTTTGCAGATGTATTTGTGGGTGCAGGGAAGCCAGGTGAGGTCTGAGGAGGTCTGGAGGATGAAGGGAATGGTTTGTGGTGGGGTGCCGAAAGAGAGGAAGGTTGAGTATGCACCGTAGATGTGGGTGTACGGAGGGGCGGATGCCGTGAGAGTGGCAGAGGGTTCGTGGGTTGATTTGAGAAGCTTGGCTCTGGATAAAGAAGAGAAGTGCAAACTAGTGAATTAAGGATCTGCAGTCGAGATGATGAGGATGGAGGAGATAAGGTTGGGAGGAAATGTGTTTACGGGGAGAGTTATGGTGTTGCATTAGTAACAAGGAATGAGTAAAGAGATGAACAAGAGAAGAATGTAAGCCATTGATGGATATTGGATAGTGATAGCTCCTGGACTGTGTGCTCTGTGGACTGCAATGGAAAAGAAAAAAGTGGACACGGTAGATGAGGCTATAGCTTTTATGAATAAATGCATGAAATGCATGATTTCGGGAAACATTTTGATACCTTAAATTTCTAGTCGGTGTCGGCTGGCTGGTTTGGCTGCAACGGCTGTCTTGTGGGTGCTCCATGTGCTGTCATGAAACCGATTCCTGTAACACGCCAAGTTGTATATAAGCAGAACAGCAATAAGTGAGGCGAGAAAAAGTCATTGATCTTGAATTGAACCAAACAAAAACATAAGACATTTGACATACCAGGACTAGGCACATGGAAATATTATTCCCAGCATATGCAAATGGTGCCAACTGCTTTAGGAGCAACATCAATCAAGGAAATAAAGAGTAATAAAAATGCAGTTATTCACCTCACCTGTATACCTGTTGTTAATTTCCAGTACATGGTTTCACCTTCTATGTCGTGGCCATGAGCGTCAGCTGAAGTTGACTAAACATTTACAGTATTTATGAGAAATAATGTAAACTTGTACATAATGCAAACCAAAAAAATAGCGTAATTCAAACTGATATTGTTCAAGAGTTATGTATGAGAAATTTATTGCAACACAAACAAATTTATCCTTCTGTTCGAGGGATGTGTGAATGTGGGAGTTCATGTCTTAATATAATAGTTTCCCAATCAAGAGTGAGTATGATAAATAAGATGCGTAGAGCCTTCTGATTGACATACAAAGTAAATGCAGTCCACCAGTACCAAATAACCTGAGAGAGAAATCACCGAATCAGCAAACATCAACTTAACTCATATGTCAATTTGTCCGATAATTACACACTATGAAAGAGCTTCAGGGGACTGCTTATCTTTTTCTTCCTTTAAACAAAATTTATGTTGCTAGCTACAACCGAGAAATTTGGTTAAAGAGGCAGTGCCTTGCATGTATATTTTGACAACGCAAATATTAGGACCTTCACTTCAAGTCTACAACCTGAAGTTGCTGATGGATATTTTACCTGATCATATCTGCTGATGCACGATGGTTACAACATTTACGCAGTGGCCTGTGGAGCAAAAAAAGGTGAAATATATGTTAGTGCATTTATCCAAACATGATTCTTTGCAAAACAAAAGAAGATTAAAGTATGAGAATAACTGAAAAAGAGAAAGACAAGAGGAGAAAGGAGGACGATAGCAAAATGTTAAGAGTTGGGGTTTAGGGTTACATATACACCTTTTCAAATTTTGGGGAAAAAATACTTCTCACATCTTTAAACACCTCTTCAATGGGCTTTCCGGCATCAATCTGGTGGTCAAGTTGTCATTATTAAAATGTTATCAATCAAAAACACTAAAGCAAAGGTGTGTGAAATTCAAAAAAATGATGGAAAGCTGGAATACCTTCTTAACCTTTCCCAGTGAGTCATAATACTCAATAACAGGAAGTGTGGAGTCCAAGAAAACCTTGAAACGTTTCCTGATTGTCTCAATGTTGTCATCAACTCTTCCCTGCATCAAAAGTAAATTCCTCAAATGACTACGCTGATCAGAGCATTCATAAAGTATATCTGGATTGCACAAAAGATTCAAAATATATGTAGCGCACCTGATTTCTCCCTAGGAGGCGCCTCTCCATCTCTTCTTCGGAGCAGTCGAAAAAGAGAACAAATTCTGGCTCAATATGAGTCTGCATTAAAAACAAATTGAGCTATCAGTTTCTTTATCAAGATATAAGAATCAAGAGCATGCAACCATCACCAGAAAATTAAGCATGAGGTGGGCGTACAATTTCCTCAAATGCTGCACGGTTATCCTCATTGCGAGGAAATCCATCGATTAGAAATTTGTCATTTGTACTTTGCTGCATTGCCTTTTGAAGAAGGTTGATGGTAACCTGGTAGGGAACAATCTTTCCGTCCTTGATCATGTTCTGAATCATGGTCCTGTAAACAATGAACTGTATAAAGAGGCAATAGCTGCACAGAGAAATATGCAATTCAGAGTACCAATAAAAGTACACTACGGGATTGTCAGAGCTTAGGGGGAAGAAAAGGGACACTGCAGTTACCCAAGTTATAACATGTGACTAGCACTCTCAGAAAGCGCATAACATTATAAAATGAAAAGACAATCTTAGAAGCAGACCTCAAGCAAAATAATACTGGTTAAAAACGACACATTCAAGTCTAGCTTTCTAGTGTTTCATAATGGAAGCAGAAACTTGCAAAACCAAGATTAGGAATGAGGCCGTCAATAAATTTGAATCCCCAATAAGGGTCCTGTTGGTGGAATTCCATGGACATAAAAAACCTCAACAAAAAGGAAGGCACTGTGATAACAAGATTTAGAATGAATATAGAAAGTGGTATTCATGCATGCTGCTAAGACCTGGGCAACTATATATTGCAAATGTTACACATCTAAAAATTCTCTGACGTTACTCAAATTGTTATACCATTTTGAAATTTTAAAATTTGAACACAAGAAACATAAACTAACGCATCATACCCATCGGCAGAGCCAGATTGAATTTCTGCTCGCAGGAGATCACCAGCGCTAAGATGAGTAAACCCATAGTTAGCAACAATATTGGCGCACTGAGTTCCTTTGCCACTGCCAGGGCCACCTGCTCAATTTAAACAAAATTTATCTCGTTCCCAACCAATGCATAGAATGCAGCCATAAAAAGAGGATCAGAGATGTCTGCAATGACTTCAACATTACATAACATATTACCATACACAACAAAACGAGAAACCATGCATGTATGAACTGGCTAGTTAGAATACTCAGTACTCACCCAGCACAAATACTACAGTCACCTTCTTCTCATCAACTGCACTCCCATTTACCTCCTACATTCATTATAGAGCATTTTAAAAAATTAACACTACGATACAACACTATACAACGACTTTGCTCGCAGTACACAGCAGAATCATCATACCTTGGCTACAGATTCAGCAGTGCTACCCATGCTCTACCAATCAATCAACACTCTTCACCTGCAGAGAAGGGATCAGAACAAAACAGTCAAATAAAACCACTAAAATTTAAATGCCCAGACAATCAACATCCCTGGGCCAAATTTTTGAGACAATAAAATACAGGATATTGTAACCAGTCTTCACACCAACATAGCATGCCGAACAGTTATAAAGATCATCATCATCAGTATCATAAATGGAAATCTAACCCTAGCACTCACAAACAACCTCTTGAATTGCATATCATGCCTAACGAACTTGAATCCACCATAAAATCAACGAGCAGCGAAATCTACTCAAAATCCAGCTCAGATTACCAAACTACACAATCCACAGTCACAAATTCATAGTCAGGCAAATCGATCACAGCATCACTAAATCGATCCAAGTTCTACTAACGACTAGATCCAAACATTCCGCGTCATTTGGGGACAAATGAACATGTAGCAAAATCAACTCGGAAGTCGAGATCGGTATCACAAAACTATACACTACGCACTCACAATCACCAACAGATTTATCGATCGAGAAAAATCAATCGATCGTTCGAGTTTCAGCTGACGAACGGATCTGAACAAAGCAGCAAACGATCATACATAGTGACTCATTTGGAGTTGGAGACAAATGCGAGAAAGTATTACCAGATCGGAGCGCTGGATCTGTAGATCGGCGACGTAATGTACGATGCGATTTCGGAGAGCGAGAACGGATCGTTCGCTTCGCTTGAATCTCTTCTCTCTGTCTGTACGTGATTTGATCTGTCTCGTTCACGCGGATTTTGCTGTTGTTATACAGTTACGATTTGCAATAAAAGATCCGAATGTCTCAATGGGCTTCGATAACTTGACCCGACCGAGTACCGACTCGACCCGTATTTAACAACGCACAACTTATTAATGATTTTTACTCCAACTCAGCTCGAACAAAAATGTCATCAAACAACCGAAGCCGGCGGCTCAAGAAACTCTTCACAATCGCTACCGGCTGCGGCGGCCGTCAAAAAACATCCGCCACAGCTCCAATCCAAATCAAACCACGCCCCAGAAGAGATCTTCAAACGACGTCGTCTTCAGCTATCAACAGCAGCGTTGCGATTGAGAAAGACTCAGACGACCCGTACAACGACTTCCGACAATCGATGCTGCAGATGATATTTGAAAAGGAGATGTATTCAAGAGATGAGCTTCATGAGCTGCTTAACTGCTTTTTGAAGATGAATTCTGAAGACCATCATGATGTTATTGTTAGAGCTTTTACTGAGATTATGAGTCATGAAGGACCCATCTGTATCGGATCTAGACAGATCTCGAAGAAGCCCTGAACTGGGTCGGTCTGGATTTGGTCGGAAGTTGGGGTTGACTTTTCGTTGACTTGTTGTGAGTTGTGAACATGTGTATCATAAAATTTGAAGATAAAAAAGATTGATTTTATTTCCACGTAAGTCTACAAATGAAAATACGATTGGATCCATATGGTGCATTGACGGAGTTTGACTATGCGTTGACATTATGAGACTTTGATGTGAAATTTAGCAAGTTTCTAGTCCGAACAAGACGCAGGCGCGCTGGAGAGCTTCTTAATCTTTGGGGAAGTAACAATCTCCCATCTTCTGAATAGCCGGCCGAGTGGGCAAGCTATCAGAGCCAGCTTGATGGCATTTTCCAACTTGATGCTGGACATCGAGTGTCCGGACGACTCTATCCAACCCGCCTTATAAACTTTGACAGAATCTCATCATGTGCTTCACATTATACACTCTGTTACCGACGAAGGCTTCCACCAGTTTAAAGAAGTTGTCGAGGTCAGAAGGGAGCTGGCGACAAGTAAGGATCTTTACCAAGTAGCCGAGATCATACACGCTATGAAACGTGACCCATGAAACTGCATCGTTACATACCAGTCCCGAAGACATCATCAGCTCTGCAAACCTGGATGATTTGATCCCTTGTTCACTGTTCCGCTCGAAATCAATACCTTGTTGTTTTAGTAACTGGATAGAGTCCGGTGCGTGCAGGTCGCACTTTACATCAAAGTCGCAGAAGTTGAATTCCTATATGTAGCAATTCTCAGTCCCTAAGTCGGTCATCCGCATCAGACAAAGTTAGTCCGACTTGAATCAGATTCAAAGCAGCCGCGTTTGACTAAAGAATTGTGTAGTTATATGATAGACTCCTTTGACGCATATGATACGGAAAATTCCTACTCTTTCAACAACACCAGGAAATTCAGTGTCCATCGAGACATAATCCTCGAACGGCTCCGATTTAGTAACTGGAAGCTCCGATCGAGTTGAGAATGGCGGGTGGTACGGTGATTGCGGAGGTTGAAATGAGGGCAGATACAGGCTTTGACTAGTTGTTTAAGCTCCGTTTGGTGGTGGGAAAAAAATAAAGAAAAAAAATTTAAAGAAAATTTATTTTTCTGCAATAGGTCAACAGTGCCAGTTTTAAAGACTTGTGTTGGGAAAATTGGTGCGGCTATATGTTGGGAAAATCGGATGCCTCTTCATCTCCAATGCAACCATGTATAATGGTTGGGTAAAATATTTTTTTATATTAGTTAGGTATAATTTAGATGAAGAAA
>JAWWMW010002009.1:212568-223728 GCA_035048345.1 Echeveria elegans
ACGATATTTTTTCTGTAATTAACCCTATTATAAATATATCATAGTTAATTCTAAAATAGTGTTTCAACTTTATTATCATTAATTAGATGGAATAATGGTTCCAACTATATCTTCTGCGAGACAAATGATAATTTTTGTTTTATAATAGAGAGGATTGCCGGAGCTCCATTCCCTTGGCCTCTCAGCCCACCTTGCTGCTAGAGTCCTGAGTAAAACGATTGTTTGCAGATAAAAAGATTGACAAAGATTGTTTGTTTGACTAGTTATGAGTTGTGTAGCACAAATCGAAGATAAAAAGATTGATTTTATTTCCACATAAGTCTACAATTGAATAAGAATGAATTTGACTGGGATTCGGTGCATATGATGCGTTGACCAAGTTTGACCGTGCATTGACTTCGGTGTGAAATTTAGCAAGTTTCTAGTCCGAACAAGACGCCAGCGTACTGGCGAGCTTCATCTCTAGGGAAGTAACAATCTCGCATCTTCTGAAACGCGTGCCAAGTGAGCAAGCTATCAGAACCAGCTTGATGGCATTTTCCGACTTGACGCTTGACGTCGAGTGTCCTAGCGACTCTATCCAGCCCGCCGTATAAACTTCGACAGAATCTCATCATGTGCTTCACATCATACACTCTGTTACCGAAAAAGGCTTCGACGAGTTTAAGGAAATCGTCGAGGTCAGAAGGGAGCTGGCGACGAGTAAGGATTTTTACCAAATAGCCAAAATCATATGCGCTATGGAACGTGACCCACGAAACTGCGTCGTTACATACCAGCCCTGAAGACATCATCAGCTCGGCAAACCTGGATGACTCGATCCCTTGTTCCCTGTTCCGATCGAAATCAATCCCTTGTTGTTTCAGCAGCTGGATAGAGTCCGGTGCGTAAAGGTCGCGCGTAACATCAAAATCGCAGAAGTTGAATTCCCATATGTAGCAATTCTCGGTCCCCAAGTCGGGTAAATTCCCATCCGCATCGGACAGAGTTAACCCAACTTGAATCAGATTCAACGCGTCTACGTTTGCTTTAAGAATTGTGTAGTGATGTGAAGGACTCATTTGACGCATATGATACGGCAAATTCCTACCCATACCTTGAAAAACAACACCAGGAAATTCCGTGTCCATCGAGACATAACAGAATCGATCAATCACGTCTTGGATCAGATCAAACTCTTGTTCAAGATTCTCCGCCCAGACCGAACGGATCAGGATCGATTTCTTCTTGTCCAAACCCATTTCAAACCTGACTAGTAATTTGACTAGTTGTTGGTTTGAGTCGGAGAGGATGAGTGAGGAGTGGTGGACATGGTGTGCGGAGTTTTTATGGAGATGGGTTTAAGCGGATGATGCGCGGAAGGAGATGAGACGAAGTCGGGAAGAAGATGCGTGCGTGTATGGATGATGAAGAAGACTTGCAAATGGTCTGAATTCAACGCGTCTTAATTTGACTGTTAAGTAGGCCGATTAATACAATGAATTGAAAATTACGTTCCCCAATTGCCAGATACACACATTGTGTTGTTAATTTTTCTTTAATTTCCTAAATTTGAATATACGAAGATATCTATTATTTAATGTCAGCACTAAAAACAACATTGTGTTGTTAATTTACCATCGATTTCCAAAAATTTGAATTTTCAAAAAATAATCAAAGTGATCTGCTTAATCATTCTAACTAAAAAAATTTTCCCCTTCATTTGTAATTTTTCTTTTGTGTTCGCGTCTTCTCGAGCCTGTAGGGGTCGCAGACTTCGATGCAGTTGACGATCACGATTCTTATTGTTCGGGTGGGAAGGAGGATTAGAAGACATAACGCAGTGAGAGACACGTTGTTCACTTTTTTATGGAGGCCAACATAGATCCAAAGTTAGAGGGGTCGACCTTCTTGATGGCGGGGAGAATTTCGCAGACATTTTACTGGGACATTTTATTGTCTGCTTAGGACGAAAGTAAGGATATGTGTATGGATGTATCCATTGTCTCCTTTTGTTGGGGAAGATGCATCGTTGGAGTCAGGGGAGGCGGCTAAGAGAGCTGAGGAAAGAAAGATTTATCGATATGAGACAGTTTGTTCTGCTAATGGTCTTATATTTGAGCATTTTATTATGGAGTCATTCAGATGTTTTGGAGGAATAGCAGATCGGCTAATCAGTACATTAGCGGCGTGGTGAGATGAAGCCAAGGGTATAAAAGTTATCATTCGTCTTACAGAAGTTTTGGCTAATGAGTTTTTAATTTTGAGTTTTTAATTTTAATTTTCAATCGTCGGTTATAAGAAATCCATTCTTTCAACTAAATCATTAGGATGATAATTAGTTAATATTTAGAAAAAAACGAGAGAAGCTTGCATATGTACTGATTAAGGAGAAAGAGAGTAAGTGATGTTCCTGGTAAGAAACTTGCGCTCTCTTATCGTTATTGAACCTTTTGGACGTCGGAATGTTAAGTGATTTGGTGCGTTGTTAGTGATGATGCAGGTCCAGAGGTTAAGAGGCTAGCGGCAGTGGCCTGAAAGTATAAGGTGCATTTGGTGATGGATGTGGTTGAGAGATGGATATACCTTGTATTGTACTGTCCTCTTTTTTGATAATCAAGGGCATTATCTGGGAAAGCATATGAAGGTAATGCCGACTGCTTTGGAGCGGTTAATTTGGGGATTTGATGATGGGTCAACAGTGCCAGTTTTCGAGACTTCTGTTGGGAAAATTGGTGCGGCTATATGCTGGGAAAATCGGATGCCACTTCTTCGGAAAGTATCCCCTGATATCCGTTCGTCTGTGGAGATCTTGGAGACATAGCAAGGGCAAAGTTTGATTTTGATGTGGTTGGACAGCCAATGAAATCAGTTTCCTCTACACATCTGCTGCTGCAGGAACTGATGATGCTCTTAGATATGTCTGAAAATATTGGTCTATCGGTTTCTATGGGATGTAACCCTCACCAATTGTTTAACCATTATCGCATCTACAAGACTACAATCAAAATCAATTAACTGGCACATCTATCAGTTCATATTAAACAGAATAAAATTTAAGAAGGGAAGATTTCAAAAGTTCCTACAATAACTGAATCAGTCATAAATTAACAGTTACACATACACATACATTATCAGGTTATGTACCTCTCCTGGTGTTCTTGAAGAAGCCTTGCTGAAGATTTTGCATCAAAATACAAGCTACTAACATCCTCTAGATCGATTACACGTCATAAAAAAACAAAAACATTAGTGAAGCTGAACAGTTCACAAAGGACATTGGGAGAAACATTATGCATGATGGACCGCTCCAAATATACCTTGCTGTTGGTATCACGGCCATTCATTTTCGCTATAATACTAGCAGGTGACAACAGTTGAACTGCATGCCTGATATGATGACAGAAAACATGGCAAGTTAATCTTGGGCACCGCATCATAATATAAACATCAAACCCAGAATAATACTTAGAATGTTATAAAAGGCAAGCCTCAAAGAGGTTCTTAAGGCAATTTGTCCAATTTGTGCCAAGCTTTCTTCATCCATGGTCAGCTCTTCAACCTCAGCCCGGATTGCTAGAATCTGACAGAGCAGAAATTAGGCAATGCGTTATATCGTTATAACCGGAACAGAGATTGCCAATTCAGTTTACCTGACATTGCAGATTCCTCTATTTGTTGCGAATATTACTATAGGAGATAGTGAGCTCTCCAAAGCGCGATTTAAATAAGAAAAGCATTCCATATCAAGCATGCGGACCTGCAAAGTCACATGGTTTGGAGCTCTAAAAAGATGTTTATGCATAACAGGAAATACATGTAGGTTTATATAATCAGTTTGATACAATCAGATCACAAACTACGAGAAATACTTACTTCATCAATGAATAAAACTCCAAGCACCCGCTCGGCCACACCTTTGTCAATATAACGATTAACAACCAGTAGTTCCACAAAGAAACATTGAAATTGTTAATATGCTAAAGAGCTTATCAGAGTATCTATCCAAGAGTATTAGTACACCTTGATAATTTATCGTCTGAGCTTTTCAGTAATTTATGTTTTCCTTGGCTTTGTCATCTGGCCCATCAGGGATATTATTATATCTTGCCCACCTTGAGGCCTTGCATTTGCAGCATCAAGGTCATGGAGCGTGCTGCGTAACATCCTAAAATCCAAAGAAAAAGGACCATTTTCAAAAAGAAATGGCAGACAATATGGGGGTGGGGGTACTTTTTCTCAACCCATCACAATTGTAGTAAACTTCGTGTCATTTGTTGTGCTGTTCGATATGTAAAAATGACTAAAGAAATACATAAGAATCTATACCTGCACAACTTCCTTCTTTTTTTGCACCTCTCCTTTGGGGAGAGGAACATACTCTTCCGCCTCAAGATCAAACTCTGTAGCAAATGAATCACTCCTGCCTACCCTTTTGACTGCTCCACTATTTGCTTCGATATATATGACATCGCCCACAGCAACCTACAGGCTTCAAAACATTAATGAAAGATGCTGGCATAATTACCACAGGGGCGGGGCCACCGGCAAAGAATTCAGAGCCATATTCTCAATTTGAGTACTTCTTCCAATAAGCAAACAACAGCAGTCATCAGGTCAAAGAAGAATGGATTAGGAAAACAACTACCTTTTCTTTAATCAAGGCATCATAGATTGATGGATCCAGCTTCAGTTGCTTAGTACCTTTGACGGTTTTCAAACCAATTATCACATGACTAATGGCTTTTCCGTAACCTCCCGTCACGCTCTCAGTTTCCTCAGGAGAAAGCTCAGTAACCTACATGAACAGAAACCACTGACCAAATGTCACAAAGTACGATAAAATTTCCAAGAATATAGTGAGAGACTTGCCTCTCCTTCGTAAACTTCTTTATTTTCCTTGATTCGAAGACCAATAGCCCGTCGGAAATTCTCCATCAGAACCTCAGTTTTTTTAACTTCAGACGAGTAGACCTCTGATCCAACCATTGGGCAGAACGGAACCTATAATGCGACATCCAAATTGACATCCAATGATAACCTTTCAATTCTGAAATAAAACATATATATATCACCTTGCTCCCTAACTCCTGCGATATTCCTAGAGCAAGTGCAGTCTTTCCAGTACCAGGTGGCCCGGCAAACAAAAGTGCACGGCCCGCCATCTTCCTCTGACGTATCATATCCACTACCAAGCCAGCAGCTTCTCTAGCTTGCACTTGGCCTACAAAGCCAGCAGCCAAGTTGACCGCATTACCATCTGCCTAAACACACACAGGTGCTGATTACAAACTACACTTTGAAGGGCATCAGTCAAGAGTCAAAGAATACAGGATCAAAAGTTATACTGAAAATGTTAAAGACTAGATTACGACACAGTACACCCTAAACCCTAAAAAATTTATTTGAAGTAACTTGATAGAGTACCAGAAGACCTAATCCTTTTATGTGCGTATGCGTTGCGATTCTATGTTTTTTTGTGGTTGACTGGACTTCCTCGATTCGCATGTTGTCTTCCTCCATCACTCGCTACACATCCGATCGTCACTGACTGCTTCTTCTTCTCTCTCTCTACCGCTTCAAATTTGCAACTGCAGATCCTTCCAGACATCTCCGCGCTACAATGTCTATTGGGCCTTCCCTCATATGTAATCAGCCCAATTACAACTGGTGGCGCAATTAATGGCTCATAGTTGATAGGTTTGGTGAATTGATTTATTATTATTATTATTATTATTATCAATTTCCATTTAGATGTTTTTATGGACAAACAACAACAAGTATATTCGTTTGATCGCTTTTTGACAACGTAGGTATGATTATCAGCAATAATTCAGTTTTAAATATCCAAACAAATTAGCAATCGCCTACCTACCATATGAAAAAAAAAAAAAAACGAATTCGACATCAGAATGAATCTGGTTCGATGTACTAAAACTCATTAGAATTTCATCTTAACCTGAAAGTGAACAAAAGGAGGCGATAATCATCCAAACCACAGTCAAAAACCATTATAAGAAATTCGTAGTAATTTTCTTATACTAGGCCATAGTAGAATTCAGAAACCCTGATAATTATCATATGCTTTGGATGGATGGATGGATGGATTAATAGAGATCGCCTTCCTTGTGGGTATGGATCACGCAATCTTCCTTGGGGTAAGAAATGCAGGTGAGGAGGTAGCCGCTTTCCATTTGAGCTTCATCTAAGAAAGATCCATCAGACTGGTCAACACAGCCCGACACGACCTTCCCAGCACAAGTGGAGCAAGCTCCAGCTCGGCATGAGTAAGGAAGATCCACTCCAGCGTTCTCAGCAGCATCTAGAATGTAGGTGTCATCTGAGGCTTCAAACTCATGCTCTTCGCCCTCCGGACCAATCAGCTTAATCTTGTATACAGCCATTGCAGTTGCTTTGAAACAGGGTCTGGCCTTTAAGCTGAAGGTTTTGGACAAACTCTTGACAGATCCGAGAGAGGCAGGGGTCCTGGAAGGGAGGCCGGCTCCACGGCTTTGGGACACAGTTTTGAGCATGCATTGAGAGGGTAGCCTTACAGTCGACATGTTGTTCAGTCCTGGAACAACTTCAAGTGTCAAATACATATGTGCACGTTGTCTTCAACGAATCATCGTATATAAAACGAAGAAATAACATAACCTAACATCTAGGGAGTCCGGGGCGTGCATCATAATAAATCTGAATTGTATCAAAACGAAACAAGTCACATTTATATGCACAAGGCAACCTAAGCATTATGATAACAAAGTGTTTGATGTTTAAATCTCAATCTCAGTTGCAATAACAAAACAACCTTCATCGGATGCGAACACCAATTATGACACAAACAAAAACAATTAAAAAGTAAATTAAAAAAAACTGAATTCATCAGAAACCATCTAAAATCAAAACTGAATCGGAGATCCAATCTGATCTAATAAAATAAAACCACAAATCGAGTCCAATCAAGATGAGAAACAACATCGGGAACAGAGAAACAATTAAAGCTACAAACTCAGATCAACGACAGTATACGACTCAGAAATTATACAGAGATCGATTGCGGAGCTTACCGAAGAGAGGGAGAGTAGGAGGGAGGTTTTAGAGCGGAGAATCCGATGAGTTAGACGGAGAAAGGGATTGATTTGTTTATATATGGGTGAAGAGGATGACTGTGGTGGTTGGGGGATTTTTTTAACTTTATTTACGGATTTGTGTTGTTGTTTTTATGTATTTACGAAAAGGTGTGTTTTTGGTGAAGGGAAAGGAGTGTGCTTGCTTGTTAGGCATATTGGCCTTTGGAATATGCTTGTGGCTAAAGATTAAGGTTTAGAAGAGATTGGAATTGGACACCACTTCAATTATTTGAGGCCGGTTAAAGTATTTGTTTTCTTCTCTAATTATAATGTACTAGTGGTTGTCCCGTCGTCTCGACTGAAATGCGGAGAGATGCTTGTGGTCTGAGCCCGTGAGATATGAGTAAATTTAAACTTAAAAAATTAAAAGTATGAGCAAAATCGAAAACATGTATTTGACTATACGGTCATGATCCTATTATGAATTTTTTAGTTTCTAATTTTAAATGAATACATTTTTTGTTAATTTTAATGCTTACTTTTTAAATTTAAAATGATTTTGGAATGTTTATTTTTAAAAAATTTAAAATTTAAAATGGGTATTTTTTGTATTTTGTTTTATTCCTATTTTGCATATTCCATAATTGATTTAGCGATGAAAATACATGATTTAGCGACGAAAAAAATCTCATCGCTATATGCGTCCGTGTTGTGGACACTACTCTTTTATTAACAGATTTAAAATGCACGCTGATGGGCTTTTCACTTGATAAAGTTCAAGTTTAAATTACGGCAGATAGAAAATATATTGTGATGTACCAAAATGTACTTCCACAAAGTATGACGCATAGTTTTTTAACTGAGAAAATATATGGAAATGAAGCCGGAGTTTAAATGATATGACTAAATCATCCAAACTCGGAATTCTAACATTCCAAAAGGAATTTTCCAAGATATCTCTACATGTAGTTTCCAAACTTTCTTACTTTATGTAATGGAAAAAGATGCTTAAAAGATTCGGTATGGCTTTCCCATGGTGCTCTTCAAGTACAAGCAACGAACCTGTAAGGGAAAAAGATGTGTGGCACACAAAAAAAAGGAGTTTGAATGTTGTGTAGGAATGCAGTGATTAAGCTATACTCACATTTTGCCAATTTTTCTTTACAAGTGAAACAAGGAAGTTGACACTGAGCTGGACGTTTTGGAAGATTTGCTTCTCCTATATGCTGCAGTTACCTACAGCAACTCCCATACACAAAACCTTGTTCAGCTGGAACTTCACCGTGGCCTTGATCTCATTGACCTTGGATTCGAGGGATTCCTGGTGAGAAACAAGGGCAGGGAACTTTCCTGCATTTTTTCCATTTTATAAACAAAATTAACATCGTTGTGTGTAAACAAAGTTTAGATTTAGTCATACCATTTTCCAAAATCAAAATACCATGAATAAACAAAATAACATGAATAACAAGGTTCTTGTTCTTGTTTAGCTTCTTCAAGCTCTCAACATCCATATATTCAAGGCCAATCTTCTCTGTCTGTCAACGCAAACATACAACATACATCATCACTCAGCAGGACTCAACAAAAGAAAACATGAAACAAAGATTTACATTTACATATTAGCTTTACCTATTCAACGTGCTGAGAAATCCACAAATTACAAACTAAAACAACACCAGATTCAAACTCAAAACATTAGTTTGACTGAGTTGACTTTACACCAACCCTACATTTCTATCCGGATAAAACCAATAAAATAAGTCATCCGACACCACACTGAACTCGGATTTCGAATCGGAAAATCGGAAACGTAATCGATCAACATCAAGCGGGAGAGCTGACAGTTGGATTGTTTTTTCAAAATAACTGTACAATGATTTTGTAAATGGAGAAATACTTCATAAATAACTTATTGTGTAAAGTGATACAGATTTTCTTCTTGTTTACATGATTTGAGTAAGACTGGGTTTTTAAGGGGATGGCTGTATAGGGTCCTTATCATATGAGGGTCCATTGGAGCTAGCTAGTGGATCATTATTGAATGTATTTGCAATTGGAAGGTAACAAGTTATGAATGATACGGTGAAACTTGCATGTTGCAGGTAGACGTAAACACTAGAGGTAGATCCAATGCAACTACCAAAATTTCAAGCCTCATGTTTGGGATAGGGTAGGTACAAGGAGGTGTAGTTCAGGTACATTGAATAAGGCTTTCATTATCTAAACAACAACATTCTTGGATTGTATCATCCACTTTGTGGAATCAATCACACAAGTTACAATACAAGAAGAAATCATACAAAGACGATTTGTAACTAACTAATCTACTAATTTAAACACGAGTAAAGTGGGAAGTGAGCTTATGCAATGTCATTGGTGAATTGTAATGGGAGGGAACTTGAACTTGTTTGATATAAAGGGTATCGCTCCAGGTCTGTGAATCATGTCATGGTAGAGGTCATACTCAGCTTCATAATCATGTAACTTGAGTTCGCTTTTCTGATTAGTATGGTAGTGGTGCTTTGCTGAATCTGATTTCCCAAACCCGAATAAGCTAACCTGGTCACAGATGCCTAATGCCAGCATCACAGCTTGGATACCAGACGAGTAATGAAAATTTGAGCCTTCATGAGCACTGCTCCATTCCTCCACTGGTTTCCCAATCTTTTCCACAAATCTTTTCATGGAATAGTATTTAACAATTCGCGCACACAGCACATCAAATCTTGGATCAGTGACCAGCAACGGTGCCTTTTGCGCAGGGTTACAGAGAATGTAATCCAAGAAATGCACAGGTTGGCAAATGTACATAACCATAGGGACATCCGCACCATACGGGTGGCAGAAACATGTCTCCCTTCTCGCACACAGATGAAGAATATTACTATTCACAAATGAAATACTCGTCTTTGACCCAACATGATGCTGAAAGGTGGAAATCCTTGCATTATTCAATCTAATCACAAATTCATGCCCATCTATCATATCTCCATAATCCTTCTTCAGCAAAATTCCACTATTCCCAACCACCGCACACGACCCATACCTCTTATTCTTATCCTTGCTCCCTTTCCTACCTTTATACTCATCAAGCTGCACTTTCACCAACCTGATCAGCTCTGACATTACATCGTCCTCAAACATCTTCTTCCTCGACCAATCCTCCAACACGCGCCTAAACTCCAACCAGTACCTATAAAACTGCGGAGATCTCAAGCTCACAAGTGAACCATCAGATGCTTTATATCCACCATTACTTACTCTTCTAAACCTTCTCCAAGTCGAAAACGATCTGGACCGACCTCTACTATGAAAATCACCTTCCAACAAAAGCTCAATCTCCTTCTTCAACTTCTCCTCACCTAAGTCCACCGCCGCTAGCTTCAACAACGTCGAGTTAAACTCGTAAATTGGCGGCGGCGCCGACAGTTTGGATAACAAAACCCTGTCACGGCCGACTACGGCGCGACAAATGAGCGTAGCGACGAACGCGATTAAAAGCAGTACGCTGAAAAGCGGACGAACCGATCGTTTCATCGAAGATAAGCTCTGTCGAATATCAGCTAAAATTGGACCTAATTTCACCGCAAGCTTACTCGAGATACGATTCGGCATCGATTTGGAGTCTACATTCGCTCAAACTGAAACTCGACTTCAAAATTGACGATGGCGGACATGCGGTTGGAGCGACGGATCTATGGAATGGAAAGTGACCGGAGCACCGGTGGAGAGAGGTGGTAGATCTAGTGGAAGAGTGCTCCGGCGATGCGCTCCAAATGCAAAGATGCATTGAAGAAGATGGAAAAAAAATTAATTCCGCCCTGTTTTGAGTTTCTTGTTTCCGTTTTAAGTCCAAACGAGTTTGAGTTTCAGTTTTGCCATGTTTTTTAAAGAACTACGGTTCGTTAATTTCTTAACAAACCGTAGTTGCTAACTACGGTTCCTTAATTAAACGTAATTAACCGTAATTAACAACCGCATTTATGTAAATGAGAGGCAAACTTCAAAAAATCATAACTCTTATCTCGTAAGGAATGCGGAGACAAACTAAATCTTTTCGGAAAGCTTGTTCTGCATAGTATAAAAGAAAATTTTGAAAACTTCA
>JAWWMW010002009.1:256607-266824 GCA_035048345.1 Echeveria elegans
AATTACACTGACCACACGGGCCCAAAAATTGATCAATCGAGTCTCGTCCGTATTTGACCTGTTCGATTGCACATTCGAGACGACGCATCCCCGTCGGGACGACGGGCGGTACGCTAGATTAGATATATTAGAATACTAATATATAATAGAATACGGTGGTCAATCGGTCATATAGCGACAAAAAGCCGTTGATAAAATATTTAAAATTCGTCGCTAAATCAAAAATACAGTTATACATTAATAGCAACGAGATTTAAAGATCTCTGCTAAACCATATAACCTCCCGTCGTTAAACCCATATATATAATTTAACAATTAAAAAGGCGTAATTTCCCCAGCGGTACCTGAGGTTTGCTATATTATCAATCCTGGTCCCTATGTTTTAGATATTAGCAATCTCAGTCCCTGCCATACACAAAATAGTAGCAATCTCAGTCCCTGAAATATGTACGACAGGGATCAGAATTGTTAATATCCAAAACCTAGGGACCGGAAGTGCGAATATGGCAAACCTCAGGTACCGCTGGGGAAATTACCCATTAAAAAGTAATGATTAATCATTAAATTTAATTAAAAATATATTTACCCATTAAAAAAATAAAATTTTAAATTTAAAGTGGAGCGAGAAATGTTGAAAAGTTTGAGGGCCATCGAATGGAGACACGGGAAAATCTGAATTTCTAAGAGATTTCGAAAGAGAGGCGAGAAGGAGTTTTCAAAAAATCATCCTCGTCTTAACTCTGTCGGGTTAAGATTGTATTTAGGTCTAAACATCCAAGTTCGAGACATTTGAATTGAAGACACCTAATTTGGAAGAGATATATAAAGCAAAACAACAAGCGTCTTTTTCCCTGCATTCCGTCGGGATGACGGGTGGACCGATAGTAATAATTATAATTATAAAGCCTCAAAATCTATAATTTTCAAATGGGTTCCTGAGTCATCAAACGAAACATGCAAAGCCTCATACATAACTACAAATTACTAAACTAATACTTCACAAAAACTAACAATTGAATAAAATATTATAATAATTACAAATAACCACTCATACTTTTTTCCAATTAACCACCTATAAGTTTCGCATCGTCAAAAACTCACACCTTTTGCACTTTTCCGTTAGAATTCCTAGAAAATAATTAAAAATAATTTAAGTTTTAAAAAAATCTCCAAAAAATAAAAAATCACCTAAATTTTAGAAAAAAATGCAAAAATAAAATTCGTTTCATAACTTTTAAAAAAATTCATACAAACAAAGTACCATATAAAATCCAATTTTTTTAATGTATTAACACTTTTATTTTCACACAATATATAATTTCAATTTTTAGTTTTATTGTATTTGTTTTTATACTTTAGCCTTCAAAATAAATAAAATAAATATGAAATCTAAAAGTATATTAAATATGCACGGTAGAATTGGAAAATGAAAACTATTCTATATTGTATGAAAATACAATTTTAGAAAAATACTTGTAGTTTTGTATTTTTATAATTTACTTCATCAAATGAAATTTAAAAAAGTAAGTTACAACATAAATTGTAATTTTTTAAAAATATTTAATTTTTGATTATTATGCAATAAATATATTATAAATTTTAATTTAACAATATTAAATTTTTTTTAGTGATTTTTAGAATTTTTAGACTTTTTTTGCCGGAATAGTGCAAAGGGTGTGAGTTTTTGACGATGCAAACTTATAGGTGTTTAATTGGAAAAAAATTCATACGGGTGTGATTTTGTAAACACACTTAACATATGGGTGGTTATTCTTAATTAACCCTCCCAAGTTTTCCCAAACATTTATATTTTTCAATTCCTGCAAAATTGTTGTGGAAAGTGGGTGAGTTCCACGACTTCCGCACAACCATTGTGACTAGTTCAAAAAAATTATTTATAACCCAAACATCGAGGCACACAAAGATCATAATAGCAATGACAATATCCTGGCGGATCGACAGTCTCTTTCGGCACATTAGAACAAAGTCACAATTCAAAACCAAAGATTCACAAAAACGATGTAATGACAATATACGACAATGAATGACTCACAACATGATCCCAAGCAAAAAGTACTGATCAAGGTACTTGAGTAGAAGACGGAACGATAATACAATGATACATCGAAAAATAACAAGCAGATGAAGAGACTTCTTAATGCACACATAATGAGTCAAAATAACTTACCTCAAAAGCTTAAGCAAACATCCAAATAGCACATGAGGATCAACAAGTTCAGAAAAATCCTACAACAATATATAACATTCAAAACTATATAAATAATCCACCCTTCCAAATTTCATGAATCAAGTCATCAACCCTTAACTTCTAAAAATCATATCTAAATATTCGAATTGAATCTGATTATATGGTATATATTGTTGTGAAGCTTATATTGTCTACTATATAATAAAAATCAAAATCATGCAATTTGACTAAGAAACTATCATAAAACTGTCCGTCAAGTTAAAACTGCCAAATTTTCTGTAGACTCCTTACAGTTGTCAACGTAAAAAATGGGTTAAATGCAGAAAAAGGGTATTATAATAGGTCATTTTGCATATAAAGAGTATTATAACTTATAATTGCATAAAAAAAGTACTAAAAACACTTTATTAACGAAAAACAAATAATCGCCGTTTTTTTTCTTATTTTTTGGAGGGTTCCATCCATCCGTTTTCTATGTTCCACATACCGTTGTGTTCGTTTTGAAGCGTAGATTAAAAATTCATTGGCCGATTTTGATTTCGGGTTCGTTGGTTATTTCAAAAAGTCATAAAATCAAAAAAGAAATACCAAACGATCTCGAAATCAAAACCGGCCAACGAATTTTAAATCTACGCTACAAAAGAAATGCAACAGTATGTGGAATGTAGAAGACAAACAGGTGAAATCCTCCGAAAAACAAGTAATAAAATGGCGATTACTTATGTTTCGTTAACAAAATGCTCTTTTTAATACTTGTTTTCTGTAATTTTCTGTTATAATACTCTTTATTTACAAAAAGATCTATTATAATATCATTTTTCTGCATTTACCCTAAAAAATGGGTTAAATCATAACTTTGTACTTCCAATGAAATAAATTAAGATATATATATATATATATATATATCGTTTATATTTGAGTAATCGTAAGTTACAGTTGTTGACAGATCTGAATTTTGTGAGAAGTCAACAAAACAAACTTACAAACATACCTAAGCCAATTTACCACCCCACATCCATTTTCCAACATTAAGAGGTTGTTGTTTCTTTTGCGTCCTAGTGTTTGTTAAGAAAAATACGCTGATTTTTCTCTTATTTTTGCTGATGATATATTGAAAGAGAGATAACTGGATTTGTTGTATTTGATATTAAATTTTACAATACAGCGATGAGTATTTATACTACAATATTTGCTAAATATAATTGTGGTGAAACTCATTTCATCCACCAATATTCATTGTCTTTCCTTGCATGTATCTCATTCACTGATTTTTTTTCTTTTCTCTCCTGTATTTTCGGTAGTTCAACGATTCACACATAAATAAAACTCAAGATATGAGCGCCCAATACACGGGTAAAATATTCACACCTCCCTAATGAGAGGAGCACCTGCATTATCCGTTGCATCTTGAAGCTCACCATCATTGACTACCTTGGGGCTTCCAAATTCATCCAGTACTACGTTTCTGCATGTTACAGGCAACACCAAGTCATCATAAAATGAAAACTTATGGCCTTTCGGCACAACCTAATTCAAACCAGTAATCACAATCACAATCTCTCAAATCCAAAATATAGTCTTTTTATTAGCCCAAATTCTCTTCTAACCACTCGCAGCTTTATCTTTATTCAAAAGCTCCAGTAAGGAAAATATAAAGCCAATGACAACTTTCTCAAGCTCCATTGGGGAAAATTTACTGATTTCCCATTGAAATGTACAGAGAAAACATCAAAAACATAAATTTCTAAAATCCTAAGTAATTTATCAGTCACATTTTACCGCATCAGCCAGTTTATCTATCCCTGTCTGAATCGCAGACCTCGACTTCTGACCAAAAGCTATCTCCTTTGCCGCAGCTATGGCCACAAACGGCGCCGGTTTCCTCTTAAACGCACCCTGCGCAATTACGCCAAGTTACAATAACAAAGTTCGAAAATCATTTTACACCCAAATGCGTACATTCTCCATGAATCAGTTCCAGAGTCTCTCACCTGGCTCCTGTAACCGAACGACGAAGTTTGGATGATCGGTAGCGTGTTAAAAGTGGCCATGTCGTAATGCGTTACTGGGGTTTGACAATCGAATGTGATCAAATGGATTGTAGTGTCGAACTGCGTTTCCCTTTCGGTTGAGATTTAGAGGGTTTCACGAGATGGAGGTTTATGGAGGAGAAGACGGAAGAGGGGTGGCGAGTCTTCTAGATGTTTCCGACAACGCTCCTGACCGTTTGAGAGATCACCGCGTTCTGTTTTGGAGGCAGGTACGGCCCATGCATGCATACCTTACCAACTCTTCGTGAGCTGCTTTTAAGTTTAAACACATTACCACCAAATTAACAAAACTCTGCTTCATTACATTAATCACTAATCAACCTATTAAATGTATAAGTAAAAGTTAATTAGCGAGGCGCTAATGACACGGAGATCACATCACTCGGCATGCTTAAGCTTTGGCTCCATTTAAATGAATCCAAATACAGCTTCGATATCTTTCCAGCCACGCGTCTCATATCTGGCCGTTGATTATCATCCACGTGTACGCAATCCAACGCCAGACGTATTACCTTTTCCGATACCTCAACCGGGAATGAGTCACTCAGCCTCCTGTCAACCCATCGCCGCACCCTCGCCTCCTTTCCCAACCTATCGCCGTCGCCTGCGTCGTCCGCCACCGAATCCTTCGCCGTGTCGATCACCGACGTACGTTTAATATTACCACTGTCCTTATCTACCTTGTATTTGTACGGCTCCTCGCCGGATAGAAGCTCCAACAGCACCACGCCGAACGCGTACACGTCGGACTTCTTCGTCGCGACACCACTGGTCTTGAACTCCAGCGACATGTATCCAACTGTTCCTTGGAACTTCGGCGGCTTGCGATCGCCAGATCGAGTTCGCTCTAGCGGTATTGAAAGCGCGTCGGACGGTTGTTTGTCTTCATCGGCGTTGTCGATCTCGCCGCAGATCTGTGCAGTGCCGAAGTGGCAGATCTTGGCGTTGAACGATGGCTCGGTGACGATCACGCTGCTGCTTTTGATGTGATTGTGAACGAAATTCATGTTGGCGTGAATGTAGTCAAGGCCGTGAGCTAGATCCGTTGCGACTTGCATTCGCGACATCCAAGTCGACAGTACCGTGAAATTAGGGTTTCTAGGGTTTCTTAAACAAGAAGATAAGCTCGATCCGTGGACGAATTCGTACACAAGGTAAATATGCTCGCCAGAGATGCAAGCGCCCAGCAGCTTGATTATGCTTGAGTAATGGCTTTTATAGATTATTGACAGCTTCTTTTGTAGTATGGATATGTTCACAGACGTTAGATTTTTCCGTTGGAAGATTATGACGTCTTTGTTTCGGAGGGTGCATAGCCAGGAAGGGGTTGTTGAGGAGGAATTACGTTTGGAGAGGTAGTTGTTGGTGGCTGAGCGGATTTCAGAGATGTTGTAGAGTATGGGAGTTTCCGGGAGCGTGTCACGGAGGCTGGAGAGGGAAGTGAAGCTTGATTGGGAGTTTTTGGAGTCTTTGTCATGGGTTGTGGTTGAGTAATGGATGCTAGTTGATGCTGATGGATAGGATGAGAAGGAGGTTGAAGGCGAGGACCTTGCAGCTGCTGCTGGTGGTGATCTGGATGAGGAAGAGTCTTGAGATCTTCGAGACTGAGCTTGTGGGGTTTTGGCTGATCTATGGGATGGTGTTTTGGGTGACTGAATTGTGGATCGAATTGGCTCGATTGCGTCTATGGCCATTTTGGTTTTACACATATGGTTGGAATTCAGATCCCGATATGGCAAAATTGGTGATGATTCATGGAATCTGATCAAGATAGTTAGCTGAGTTATGGAGCAATTATGGTAGTAAAATGGGGCACAAGCAGCCGCAAGAATAACTTTGCTGGTTGAAGCTCTGCTGGTTCAATAAGGTGTGTTCCCTTTGCTTTTCTAGCTGTTGTTTTAACATGAAGTGGCCAAATTGGATGGAGATGTGAGTGGAAAATGACAATGGAGAAAACAAGTCTGATGTTAAACAAAGATATAAGTAATTATTTTGGCTTCATTTTAAAGGATAATTAGTGATTTGATTCGGATTTTGGTCATAGCTGGCGTTTGTGACTTTGTGTAGTTGCATAAGGTTTGAGTTTGACTGATTTGCATTTGTGGAGTATATCAAATAGTTTATTGATCAGACAGTTTGCACCAAATTGATATATTGACGAATATAATTTGCACAGACTTGTAAATTTGCTATGGTGAGCGTTCAAGGACTTCATGCTTGCGTCATATCTTGCATAATTTATAAGCGTGTGGTATGGTCATGTGACGGTCAATTATGTCAGTCGACCTTTTGTTAGTTGGCTCTTGGAATTTCTGCAATGCCCAGTTTTCACGTGTTATACATATATTATGTAAATAGGGTTAGGACATGATTCATTACTTATGACTTTTGTTGTAGGATTTTGAAGTAACTCATTACTCATTGACCCCAGTGCTGATATTCGGAAAATGAGCGGTGTTGAAGATATATGTGGCTATTTAGCATGGACTTCATTTAATGTTCATTTGAATGCCTTGATGTTGCTATTGGCCATTAATTCTGACTTTTCATCAACTAGTGAAAGTCCCAAAAGCCTATATGAAGTGGACATCGTCTTACCTGGTTAGTAGGTGCTCCAGAAGTGCCCTATATGTTCATTACTGGTCCTGGCGCTCTAAGAAACTCCTGTTTTCTATGCACTTATTTTGTACGGGGTTCCTTTACATTGTTTAAGTCGAATTGTGATTCTTTTATATACTTATTTTGTAGTCACTTTACATACTTACCACAACTTTGTATGTGTTTTTTACAGTGAAAGATTAGTTATTAAATAGCTGTGTGAGACTTATGTGGTTCGCTTCAAACCATCCTAGCAAGAACTTTCAGGATGTCATCCATCAATGGCCTCTGCAGTGGGTCATCTTCAATGCAGGCCTTAGCCAGAACAGC
Source organism: Echeveria elegans (assembly GCA_035048345.1). Lineage (NCBI taxonomy): Eukaryota > Viridiplantae > Streptophyta > Magnoliopsida > Saxifragales > Crassulaceae > Echeveria > Echeveria elegans. The sequence goes on from JAWWMW010002009.1 coordinate 263,796, forward strand.
CAAGCACAAAGCTTTAGGGAGGGGATAAGCCATGTGTAAATGATGATCAATGAAACTCCTCAGTTGTTCAAAACACCCGCCATCACTGTCTGCCCCTCCTAAAAATCCTATTATTTCTCTAAAAATGCTTCCATTTGGTTCCTCCTTTCCAGTAATTAGCTCAAGCTGAACCACTCCTAATGCAAATATATCAGTCTTTTTGGATACAGCGCCATACTGAAGGTATTCTGGGGCGACCCATGGATCGCTGCTGGCTGAACTCACACTCTCCTCTACCTCTGGAGGCCCTGTGAAGGGAGAAATTATGAATGTCGTGAGTTTTGTTCTGTATTCGGACGCGATGAAAATGTTTCTGTTATTAATGCTGATATGGCTATATGAAGGTAATGTGCAGTAGTGCAAATAATGAAGCCCGTTTGCTGTGTCAAATGCTATATGTGTGCGTTTCTTCCATTCAAGCAGATCAACATCATTCCGTAAAACGTCTCTTAAGCAGCCGTATGCAGGGAACTCAAAGACCAGGTATGACCATGTAGAAAGCTCATCTCCATATGATGCACCTAGTTACTTGGCAACATTTATGTGGTTAAATTTTGCATGCAAATTAATTTTGCTGGTGTCTTCAAATCTCTTTTGTTTTATCATCACCTTGACTTTGTCATCGAGTAGGCCTTTGAACACTGATGGTTAATCTAGCCCGACATGTTCACTGAAGTCTCTCGTCGCCCTCTTTAACTCGTGTATGCTGTAATTTCTCAGAGAATATTTTATTCCGACTAGAAGTTCAGGAGACAAGCTTGGGGTCGCAGTTGAACTTCCGGCAGTTAAGCAAGATCTTGGGGAGCTTCTCGCTATTGAACTACCAGAAACTGGGGACCCTCTGGCTGGGAAAGAATGAAATTTCTGATGCTTCCTGCTGTTCAAACCTCTGACGTCAAGTTACAAGCAATTTATTGATTGGCACCTGAAGTGAAGAACCAACCTTGGGGTTGTTTTCCGTGCTTGGATTTTCCTCGACAAGGGTCTTCCATTTAACTCGACCTTCGAAAAACCCCAAAAGCTATATCCGTGAGTGCTGCAACGTCTGATGTTATTAGAAAAAGTAATTCATATGAACGAGGATAAGATACACCAAGGTCTGTGTCCTTTCACTTCTCTGATAAAGATAGGAACAAATATACAGAAAGTTTATCAGACTTAAGAAGTGTATTAGAGACAGTTTGAAATTAGAGGTAGAATCTTTGTGGCATTGAGCATTTTGATGTTAAAGCATTTAATTTCAACTCTCCCTATCATCCGCGGGTTGCTGAAGGCATTAAGCCCATTTCATATAAGAACCCACTCGGGCCGGGAGGCAACCTGCTTGCAAGAAGCCAGCCCATGTCGTGCACTGCCAGTGCCAGTTAACTGAAATGGAGATACTGAGTATTATGCATGCTTGCTCGTGTATATGGTAGCAGTATTCTGTTTTCTAATGGACCTTTTTACAATGAGTATTCTGTTTACAATGACATAAAGAGGTTTTTATCTTTTGGCTGATAAAGTGTTGTATTTCTCCAAGGAACCATATGAGAATTATTGAACCCAAAAAGACAGGAGTACCCCATAAGCACAACACTGTGCATGGTACTACTCCTCTACCTTTTTCCCTCACATTCTTTTTTTTTTTTTTAAAAAAAATCTTCTCATTTCATCTGTTACTCCTTTCCAACTTGCTCCCCACTACTCCCATACACAAAAACAAATCCATGTCAGTGGTGGGAGACCCATATGCTTGAATCAATAGTACAAGTGCTTCATATCTCTCACTCCCTTTTACTACTCAATTTGCTTGCTTTTTTTTCAAGGGCAAGTCAACATTAAAGGGGCAAGTGCCCCAAGAAAGCTAGCTTTTTTCAGAATTTATTCTAAGCATATATGCTGTAATACGATATGTCTCGTAGCATGATTAGCCAGACATTGCTTGCGTTTCAACACGAGCTTATATTAATATTTGCTTGCTTACGGTTACAGGCTTACAACATTGTGAATGTTGTTTATGTATTATCTCTTGTCGTAGACTGGTTGCTTTTTTTGTTTGTTGAAGTTTGACGGGTTGGTTATAATTTATAGGTTTTGAGGAGCTAAAAGCGAACCTATCAACGACGAAAGGGAGAGTGAGATGACTCGTGGGCTGAATGATTGAAACAAACAACAACCTTATATCAGAATCCGTTGTGGTCGTGGTCGTGGTAAAAGGTAAGCGTTTCTATCTATCATCGACGCAACTTTGTTGTATAAATGTGTCACACATGAGCTACAGGCTTTTTTATTTTTTATTTTTTATGATCCGATACCTTGTGTGGTTCGATAAATTTTACACGTACACTTTTTCGGTGTCTTTTACTCCTCTGTCCGCCTTTCATCTTGCTTTTGCTTTTCGACACACAATTTAAAAAATAATAAGATGTGAGAGGGAAAATTGAAAAAGTTAATGGATAGAGAATAAAGCAGGAAATAGAGTGTTGTGTGAGAGATAAAATAGAAAAAGAGAACATGAAGAATAAAATGGGACAAAATACTCAGTTTGATTAAAAACTGGCGAGATTCTGGGTCTGGGATGCGACCAGCCAATGTAGCTAAGAATTAGGTATGACAAAGGTAGTGATGCGGCCGAGGGAGTATGGTCCATCTGAATTTCCAAATGCATTTCATCAGAGAGTGTACAAGATTGCAGACTATATGGATTGGAGTACTTAAATGAGTATACACATAGTGAGGAGAGACATGTTTTGAAATTGCAAGCACTACGCTTAATTTAGTTTAGGATTCAGATTGTGATCTGTTCAGATTCTGCGCGATTAGTCAGACTGTGAGACGTAACAGAAAGTAAACAAGACACAGAATTGGTAACCCGGTTCGGCTCCTTTAAGGCTTAGTCTGGGGCTTTTCCTCAAGCCCGGTGGAAACAATGAAATCACTTACACAACACTTACAACCTCAGGTAATGTTCGAGCTAAGTATTTCTAGTGAATAGATCAGAAACAACC
>JAWWMW010002009.1:276259-294072 GCA_035048345.1 Echeveria elegans
CTAAACTCCATTAGAGAAAATGAAAACAATTAGTCACAATCGACAAGCAAGCAAAAACAAATGGTAAGATACATTTTGATAGGATTTGGGGATTGGGGGAAGAGCTGATCGGTTACTCACGACAGTAGCAGCAAGGTGGGCTGAAGCTAAATGTATGAAGCCACCGACAACTCTCTCTTTAATCAGACAAAAATTATCATTTATCTCGCAGAAGATGAATTTTTGTTACGTAATAGCTAGATGACACGTTTTTATCATTTGTAATTGTATTTCAGAATTATAAAAAATATATTATTTTTATAGAAAGCAAATGTATGCAATGAACATGACATTTTGACCTAATCCTTTCCTGCATTTGATTTTTGACATCTTCTGTTTAGATTATCAATCTATTCAACTCCAGTCAAATGGCACAAGCTCTTAACCTCTTATGCATTCCATATTGTGGTAGTTGCTAGTGCCTTCTTCACATAAAACTCTCCATTTTTAACTACTGAATTTAACTGCAATAAATACATTGGGATGCCCATTTGAAGTTTTTTTTTTGTCATCGACTTTAATGCAGATGACCAAAGTGTCTATTTCCAGCTGCGTGCTGGTCTCCTCGAAATTTCCTGATTTCCATGAAATCTTAACCGTTGACCAGTTTGACGGTCAGAATATCATTGGGAGTTGATGCTTTTTTTTTAGAAAACAAAGATTATAGTACTATGATTTAATTAATTAAAATTAAATATATGTTGGAATAGTAAATAAATTACATTACTTAATAATTAATCAATTAATTGAAGCATTGAAAAGCCACCAGTAGTCTCTCTATCTCTTTGCGTCCTCATCCGTTAAAACCAAAGAGAAGAAATTCAATGTTCAAAAAGCCAAATCCATCTTTCATCATCATCGTCGTCCTTCTCCTCCTCTCCATGGTCAATTTCCAGACGGCCGCCATCACCAACCCCTCTTCTCATTCCCCCATTTTCATCTCCCCAAATCCCTTAACCAATTCAATCCCTATTTGATATCTGAGCCCTCCATATGCCCTGCAGTTTCGTTAGATAGAATCTGTTTCAGAAATAAGCAAATGGGTAGTCGATGGCAGAAAGTCAAAATGGCTCTTGGATTCAAAAGTTCATGCCTTTACGTTCCTATGACATCCCCTTCTGTTGACCATTCAACAGCTTTGTCTGATCTTGATTCTGTTGGGAGGGTTTCTGATGTGGGTTTGGTTACTCACTCCACTCAAAGCTCTGGAATGGCCTCTCCTCGCTTCTATCTGTCTAGAAGCTTCTCCAGATCCTCTAAGGTTTGACTCTTTTTTTTTTACACTTACAGCTGCAAGTTTTGGATTTCAGCTTCTTTTTCTGGTCCCATTGGATGGTTGATGCAAGTTTGGTTATGTGCATGCTCAATAGAATTGATGTGTAGCAACTTTTGTGAATCTGGGGATGTACATATGCTGTTGTTGTTCTTATGTCCCTAAGCCTTAACTGCTTCATTTGAGGCCTTCTTTGTGGTTATGTTGAATTTGGGTGTGGAAGGAAGAAGGCCTCAAATGAAGCAGTTAAGGCTTAGTCTTTTAATTTTGAAGAAGTGTAACTGAAACTGGCTTTGTTGATCCAAACCGAAATGGTCAAACGAGAAGGCTATAGGCATTTGAATCTGTAGTTTTGCCTGGTTCTGGTTTGCCTATGTGTGCATTCTTAATGTTCATCATCAATTCCGAAGTGCTCTTCCTGTGGGAAAAATGCTTGATATGATATTTCATCCACTAGCCGTCTAAAACATTCGTGTTCATTTAATGTATGCAGTTTGGTATACAAATTGAGTTATTTGTGCATAAGTCAATCACTTGGTTTAGTGGGTGGGTTCTGTGGGGCATAAGGCCGAGAGCTTTTAATACAAAACAGCTGTATGTGATTCTTTGATATTCCTAGAGATGTATATACTTGAAAAACTGACCACAGTTCATTTTGAATTCGGGCTATCTGTAATCTATCTGTGTGCAATATAATGTGGTATGTCTGGTAGTGCGGATTATAATGTGACGGACATAAATGATTTGAAGTGATGGAAAATTTAGTAACCTGTGGTCCTTCGTCTACATTTGGGGTCCTGGTGGGGACGAATTTCTTTGTATTTACTTTGAGGACCGTTCTCTTTTGCTTCACAAGAAAAGGAAGACTATACAGTGCATTCTTTAATTTCCTCTTTTTACCTTAATGGAAAGTGGCGCCATATCTTTAACCATCAATCTATCCAACATCAGTGGTGCTGGATCGTTGATAATGAGTTTTCCTAAAATGTGGACGCACTGTTCCCAAAAGGAAATTTGGTTGATTGAAAAGTTGTGGTTAAATTAATACCTCGCCTTTTCCATCTTTTTATGGTGCTGATTATTGGTGAATTATTCAATATACATTTAACATCTGAGTGAATCAATTTCGTGATAATCTCATAGTTGTTGATAATTTCATGATTTTTTTGTTGAGTAGAAAGATGTTGCTTTAGCTTTAGGCAGTTAATGTTCGTGATTTCTCTTTGAAATGCAGAAAACATGTGCCATATGTTTGGGGGTGATGAAACCTGGCAAAGGTCATGCCATTTTCACAGCGGAGTGTTCTCATGCATTTCATTTCCAATGTATCACTTCGAATGTCCTCCATGGGAATCAAGTGTGTCCTGTTTGCAGGGCCCAGTGGAAAGAAGTTCCTTTTCAAAAGCCAATTGCTAATATATTGAATGGAAAAGCACGAATCCTCCCTCCACAAATTGCTCATCAACCTTCCTTTCCAATCCAACATCCACCAGTTCGTGGTAGTGCATATCGAGCAGCCTCGTCATTTTTCCATGCTTCTGAACCTCGCGTGTTTAATGATGATGAGCAGATAGCTGGGTTCATTGTCAGCAGTACATCTGCTAATGAAGCATCTAACAATGATGTTTTGGATACTGTTTTGCTGAAAACTTCTCCTGAAGTGTCATCAGTGGCAAAGTCTAACTCATTTGAGAATTTTAATGTTCTTGTACATGTCAAAGCCCCTCGCAGTAGTAGCTCCCAGACGCACTCCACAAATGGAATTGAACCCACACAAGACGCTCAGAAGACTCGTGCACCAGTCGACATTGTGACTGTGCTTGATGTTAGTGGAAGCATGGCAGGGACAAAGCTTGCTCTGATGAAAAGAGCTATGAGCTTTGTGATACAAAATCTTGGTCCATCGGATAGACTATCGGTTGTTGCCTTCTCTTCCGGTGCTAGGCGTCTATTTCCTCTTAAGTGCATGAATGATCTCGGCAGGCAAGAAGCTTTACAAGCTGTTAATTCTCTGATGACAAATGGTGGAACAAACATTGCTGAAGGGCTGCGTAAGAGCTCCCAAGTGATGCGAGAGCGCCAGTGGAAGAACCCTGTTACTAGCATTATGCTGTTGTCTGATGGCCAGGATACATACAACACATTTCAAAACGGCGGACCAAACAAATCTGATTACAAGTCACTTCTTCAAAAGGCATTCCCTCATAATGCCGCCCTGGGCTCTCAAACTCCAGTTCATGCGTTTGGATTTGGGGCAGATCATGATGCAGACTTGATGCACATGATATCTGAAGCGTCAGGCGGAACCTTCTCATTCATAGAATCCGAGAGCGTGATTCAAGATGCCTTTGCACAGTGCATTGGAGGTTTGTTGAGTGTTGTGGCACAGGAAGTGAAAGTGACACTAGAGTGCGTCCACCCAGCTTTAAAACTTAATTCTATTAGAGCAGGAAGCTATCGAAGTAATCTGGCTGATGATTCCAGAACTGGCTTTATTGAGGTTGGTGACTTATATGCTGAAGAGGAACGAGACTTCCTTGTAACCCTTTATATCCCTGCTGACAAGTCTACTGATGAGTTGTCGTTATTGAAAGTAAGTTGTGCTTACAGTGATCCTCGAACCAATGAGTTAGTGAATGGAAAAGCAGAAAGTGAAGTTAAAATCCTAAGGCCTGACAAAGTCTTGCGTCAAGAGGTCTCAGTAGATGTTGACCGACAGATCAATAGACTTTTGGCAGCTGAAGCAATGGCAGAAGCCAAGGCCGCGGCTGAAAACAATGATCTTAGTCAAGCAGTCTCCATCTTAGACAGTTGTCGCACTGTTTTATCCCAGACAATATCAGCTCAAGCTAATGATAACCTCTGCATTGCACTTTGTGCCGAGCTAAAGGAGATTCAAGACAGAATGGCCAATCGTGCCATCTACGAATCATCTGGGCGAGCCTATGTACTATCCGGCATGAGCTCCCACTCTTGGCAAAGAGCAACAGCTCGTGGAGACTCAACTGACATTACAATGCAGTTCCATGCGTATCAAACTCCATCAATGGTCGACATGGTGACTAAGTCTCAAACTATGGTATTCGGTTCCTCATCTCCCAACCCTTTACTTCTCCATGCTCGCTCATTCCAAGGCCGGCTGCGTCAGTAGCACCCGCGCTAAACATCTCCCGACAGGCCCGACGTGACACCTTCTATTTTTTGTCAATTTTTTTTTTCTTGATAGGCTAGTGAGACCGGTCTAAGTGGCGGTGGGGTATATGATCCTCAGTTTAGAGTGTTTATATGAATAAGGCTCTCAGGTAGTATGGATTGGGTAAGTGATTGAGCTATGAAAGGCTCTGTTTTCGGTGTTAATGGGAGTAAATGTACAAAGGATAGAAACTGGTGATTTATTTCTTTCTTTGGCGGGGTAAGGTATAATTTGGGATACGTTGGGGCTTTTTGACTACTGTATGAACCTTGTACTTTAGAGGCTTCATCGTATTATTAATGCAAGTATTTTAAACTATTCTGACCAGTGGATTCAGACTTTTTTCTTATTCAAGATACTGAGATTAGTGATAAATAGACGACTGATGATTCAATTTTAACAATTTAACGGATGCGATTAAACGTTTTTTAATATTTGTTTAAATAAGCATACACATAATACCCCATCTACAGCTGGCTTTCAAATCATCAGGCTGAACACATCCAATGTTATTAAAAACTGTGTCAACGAATAGAAACAAAATTTTGAGAGAATTAAAAACCAGCTAACTAGCAACAAAACGACACTTTACAAGATCTAAGACACTTATCCAAATATGAAACACAAGGGTCCCGATAGAATTTTTTTTATATTTTAATTCAATTTTAATAAAGATTTCAAATGTTTCTCTCTATAATTTTATTATTGCAATTGAAATTTTTGAATGCTACATATTTTTTAGTTTTTTGAATATAGTTCAATTATATTATTTTTGTTTTATTATCATATAACGACGAAAATCAGGGTTTTAACGACGAATTTTTTCATGAATGTGTTGTGTGTTGATGATTGTATTCTATTATTATAATAGATAAAACAACACACACCCTTTCCCTTCCTGCAAACATATTGTACTGCACAAACCAAAGTATCCACCTGTTAATATATCTGACTTTCCAATATTTTAATTTACTTTAATATAAGCACAAATAATAATGTACTACTACTAGTTACTAAATCGAATATCTGACTTTCCAAAATTTCACTTTAGTAGCTTCATATTATTTTTTAAACTATCCTGGATATATTCAATCTCATATTACTGATGTTGCTTTGCTTCGTGCAATAGATGCGTTAATATAGTTGCATGAGCACTAGTCAGTATAGTTATTGAGGAAGCAAGGGATGCCGTTTGGTCATTAAAACGTCTTCAGTAATGTGTTGGGCTTGTTGATTCAGGTATTCTGAAAAATCAGTTGTGTGTTACACAACTTTGATACACATCTAACTCTTACCATTTTTGCAGAATGAATGATTTCAGTTACATTTGGGTCCCGTTTGGTTGCGGAGAAAAATGAGAGAAAAAAAATTAAAGAAAATTTTTGAGTGAAAAATGAAATGTGCGTTTGGTTGTAAGGAAAAAAATGAAAAAAATATGTAAAATGTGATCAAATTTTCCTTACAACTTTCTTGGGAAAAAAAATTAAATTTCTTAAAATTATATGTCCATGCAGGGTCGTACTACAAGCTTGTGTTTCAAACCGTTGTTTTCAATTATACGGTGAGTGCAGTTACATAGTTAATAACCTAATGATTTCTCAAACATTTAATACGCATGACAAGTCATATTTCATCGTCTAAATAAACCACCAACAATGTTTCCACTTTATATCAGATAAGCATTTATTCATACCTGTTTTTTTTTTAATCTTCATAGCCTGCAGCTGAACATGAGAAGATCGGCATGGTTGATTCATAATGGGCTGTTCGTCAATATATATATATTTCATTCAATCAGAAACCACGTACACTTGTTCATTACGTTATCATTTAAGACATTGCGGGTACATACACATGCATGAGCATGGATGCATTTTCCCAAGAAAGCTAGACAGCCTTTTCATGCTCTCATTTTTATTCGTAAACATCAATCCATGCTCTCTAATATTTGTTTCATCCGTGATTAACGATCTTCAACTCGTCTTCAGGGGCGTAGCTAGGCCATATCTACTATCAGGAGAACAAAATTTTAATATGCATTTGGCCAGAATCGAACCACAAAACAGATGGAATTTAGAGTCCTCAGCCCCACCTACTCTCCAACTTGCCTACAATTCATATATGTTATAATACTAGCCACATTCAGTTTTAAATCCTGACTCCGCCACTACTTGTCTTTGAATTATTATTATTCGAAGTGTAAAATTTGTAAATCGAGCTAACTAACATTTGCTCGATGTAATGCCAGTTAACGCATGACTTTTGGGACGCGTTGCGATTGAAGTAAGAGAATGAGTTTTTATCGGATATGGATGGCCCGATGCATATGAATCATGCGGTAGCCAAAACTCCTGTCCCAAAGCAATACATAGGCAAACCCAACCACCTTGAGGCAACTTTAATTGCTGTTTCAATGGGATGTCATGGCTTTTATGATGAGATATTGCATGAGATGTGAGGAAATGGTGAGTTGTAACAACAATGATGATCTTAAGTAAAGATAGGTACTATGTACTACGCTTTTGTGTGCAACACAAGCAAGGCTTTTCTACACACCACAAAACTACAAAAAAAAAAAAAAAACATGCACAGAAGTGTAGATGTTTGGTGTCATTGAATTCCCATTGCTTTCAAGATTCAACTCATCAGTAAAATTTTGCCTGGTGTAGGAAATGAGAACTGGTTTCACATGACAAGCTTGTATTTGTATCCAAAAAGGTTGTTTCGAAGGAAAGTAACTTTCAACCAACAATTGGCGCGCTTTTTTTTTTACAACTATGTCAATGGGTACAAAGATTTCTCTTTATATATTAAGATTATATACAAATAGAGGCCCTGTTGGGAGGAATTGGAAACTAGATGGGACTAGAGGTAGGGTTGGATAATATGGAATGAGGTCAAGTCAAGAGAGAGACCCTCCACCATCACTCATGTTTAGAAATACAGTAGAAGAAGAAGTGAACAACAACAACAACAAGACACTTGAATGGGGAGACAAAGTGGAAGAATGAAAATCCCATCACATGAAAAATAAAAAGTCTTAAGATGAAAATTGAAGCTTACCCCATTTGACTTTATGACATTATTTTTAAGTAGTTGTTATGGCTCATCTTCAATCATCATGCTTCATTGATTGTACTAGAAAGCCTTCGCTTAGGTTTGTGTTGGTAGTAACCACCACTTTTCAAGAATGTCTCGCATTCATCATGTCTTGTGTTGTTTTCCATTATTGTTTTTTTTTTCCTTCACATTTTTGTCCATTTGAAACAACCTACAGTTTGTAATGTACTTGTATAGTTGTATTTGTATTGTAGTATACTTGAAGTTAAATTCAAAACTGTACTCGACCTTAATTTATACGCATTTCCGAAAATGTATCAATACCTAAAACACTCAAAATTATCGATAATGAAAATATGATCTTCACAGAAATTGCGATGAATGAGTTCAAAGTCTTTTTGGATCCTAAGATTTTAACTTATAATATAAAGCCAATTACACAATCATATGCCGACATTCGAACACCAAACATGGAACGTGACAAGGGATTCATGTCAAGCAAAAACAGTGAATTTGTAATCACATCGTGGCATCTTTTTCAACCCAGATTCAAGGGGATTAATTTAATTTCCCACACCTTCAAAATCAAATGTTATTTCAATAAAAGTCTTTGGAACAAGAAAACGACAAAACAGTGAGTCCAATTCCAATACTTCAATCAATAATGCAAGTGGCAAAAGATCTGAAGATCATTCCATTCCTTAAATTATTTTATCCTTCGGCCCCATAATTTTTTTTTTTGATGTTTTAAAATTTTCTTCTCATTGTCTTAAATAAAAAAAAATTCTCTCATATTTATATCTCTCTCCAATCTATTCACTTTCCAATTATTCTCTTTTCTAATTTTACCTTACATAATATAATTTTTTTAAACCGCATTAACTATCCAATGAGAACAACAATATGAGACGGAGGGGAGTATATAAAGAATATTTGGTTGTTTTTTTGATGGCCCAATATTTATTTATTTCTGTATTAAGATCAAATTGTGTGCTAAATATCATTGGATGACTGGAGATCCAAATTAGCTGAATCTTATCTGATAATGTCATGTTCGACACAGAAAGGTTATTTCAGTAAACTTTTACTAATGTAGTTATGTGTATACTTTTTTTTTTGCAATCATATTTTTTTTAAAATAATGAATATTTAAAAACAATTACTAAACAAATTTATCATGCTCTAATTAAGCTAGAAATTAATTGTAAATCTGAAATAAAATTAGTATTAGTAGGAGGATGATGGTGGTGGGTGGGGCAGCACGTGATCGCTTGCTTTTCACGCATGCTAGGAAAAAGCAGTGTAAATAAAATAAATACTCTTCACTCACCTAAATGTAAATAATTAGTAGTAATTTTTTTATCTGGCCAAAATGTCATTATTTATATACCTCGCCAACCCCATCAAGTCAAAGATATTTATCTGATTTAGCTTTTACAATTTGCTCCATTTTGATAAAAAATACTCTTCCGTCTCAATTTATAAGTCTTCTATTCTTTTGTATATGCCCAATTTCATAGGTCCATTTAATATATTAGATAATTAATTAAACTTAAAATAACAATATTACCTCCTAACTCTTAAATAAATAATGCATTGTCTCTAACACAATACACTTTTTCTTAATATGGGTAGAAAAGGAATTCTATTATTTTTCTTAATATGTGTGAATAAATTGGGACAGATGAAGTAATATTTGACATCATTTTTAAAATAATTACTAAAATATAAATAAAGCAAAATTTGTGCACTATGTCATCATTCATTTAGGCTCTGTTTGGTTGCGGGAAAAAAGTGAGGAAAAGAAAATTCAAAGAAAAATAATTTTTCCATAAGAAAGTTGTAAAAATTTGATCTCATTTTGCCTATTTATTTTATTTTTTCCTTACAATCAAACACATATTTCATTTTCACTCAAATTTTTTCTTTATTTTTTTCTTTCTCCGGAACCAAACAGGACCTTAATCTCTTGTCGTTTAAATAAAGAATGAAAAGCACTGGCTGGAAATAAGAAACAAATCCTAACACCTTATTTAAAATTTCAATTTATTTAAAATATGACCCTACCCACCACCATTACAAATTCACAAACATTCCCAAAAAAATTTCAACAGAGTTTAATTACTATAAAACCCCTACAATTAACAAAATCTGATTAAATAAATGCCATACTTATCAGTAACAGCCGATTTACAGCTAGATTTAATTATTCTAATCAGTAAAATTCATTTGTTGTCTTAATATATTTTTCTAGCACATTAACTACCTGCAGACGTTATTTATATCAATTAATTATTTGAAAACAAACAAATAAATAAAAGTGTAATCAGAGAATAGTAGGGGTAAGTGGGGCCCAGCGGTTGCACTGTGCCAGGCTAGTCAATGCTTAGGGGTATTATCGTCATTTAAAGCACAGTTCAGACAGGTGGTTTTAATAGTGGCAGACGAAGCTTTTCGATTTCCGAGCTGAAACGCAAGAAGAGCGATTGATCGATCAATCGGTCGAGCGAGCGAGAGAGCCTGCGGCTGTTCATTTTCTTTAGCTCTTTATCTCTCTCTAGATCAACCGTCGTCGTTTTCGTCATCAGAAAAACAACAACAACAGCGTCTGCTTTGTGAGATGTTTAAGGTTGCTTGGTGGAGCTCTAATACTGATTTGGTTTCAGTCAATTTGGTGGAAATTCCGGAACTTTTTGACGCTTGGTGAACCTCGTTGCGCGCGCAGCGTGCTGGCGATTATTTAAAACTTGTTTTAAGGTGTAAAGTTTGTACCTTTTTGGTTGTTACTTGTTAGCTTTACTGAATTCGATTTGGGCTTGTTATCTAGCGGCTGCGGTTGTGTTTTAGGGTTTTCTGATGATTGCTGAGTTGGGTGTTGGTCAATGTGAGCTGCCGAGTTGATTTATAGTAAGTGATGGAGAGTGAGCGTCAATAGGATAAGAGCTTTGAGAAATATTTACTTAGGAGTTGAGCTAGGGTTTAGTTTAGTGAGTGTAGATTAAAGTCATTGCGAGATGTGGGCATTCATGTTTAGCCTGAAATTGTTGTCTTGTGTGGAATGCACTGAATTGAATACAATTTACAAAATTTGGTGCTGTGAAGAGTGGCAACAATTTGTTTTGATTGTAAATTTAGTGTCTTTTTTTGTGGGATCGGGGCGCCTTTTTTTGCTTTTATTGAGGTACATTTTTGTGGTTATGAACAAATGTGATTATTTTGTGTTATTTCTTTTAATGAATATGGGGTTTTGCTCCGGTGTGATATAGTGTGAAGAGAGTAATAAAGGGTCTGTATTTTTAGTACTGGATTTACGGCCTAAAGTGAAAGAAAATCTTGTCTGTCATAATTTACTTGAAAAGGTTCACGCGGTGGTACATCTGGCATTCGTTGAATCAGTTTGATTGCTTTGTTCTATTTTATAAATGATTGCGCTTCAAGGGTATAGTGAAGACGTTATCTGAGTTTATAGGCACATTTGAGAGAAAATGGCAATGGTGGCGAGTCAGAGAAGAGAGAATAGCGGAGGTAGTATCAATAAGCACCTTGATGCAGCGGGGAAGTATGTTCGCTACACATCTGAGCAAGTTGAAGCGCTTGAGCGAGTTTATGCGGAATGTCCCAAGCCGAGTTCTTTGCGTAGGCAGCAGTTGGTTCGTGAGTGTCCCATCCTGGCCAACATTGAGCCAAAGCAAATTAAAGTCTGGTTTCAGAATCGCAGGTGATTTATAGACCCAAATTGTGTATTCAATATATATGATTAGCTCATCTGATAATGTTTTGCTATTATATTCAGGTGTCGTGAGAAACAAAGAAATGAGTCGTCAAGGCTGCAGGCTGTAAACCGTAAACTGACTGCTATGAACAAACTATTGATGGAAGAAAATGATCGATTGCAGAAACAGGTGTCGCAGCTGGTTTATGAAAATGGTTACATTAGACAACAGCTGCATAGTGTAAGTTTCTCCAGAACCAGTTCACACTTTATGATCCTCACTAATTTGATCACCTTTTTTTCATTTAAAAAAAACTGTATCCAAATTTTAACTTTTATCGATGTAAAGGTCCTTTTGCAAAGTATTATACTTTAGTGACGTTTCCTTAGTACTCCGCTAAGCTGATTGAATCTTCTCGATTAATGCACATTTTGTCCACATAATTTGTAGGCAATTGGTACTGCTGCTGACGTAAGTTGTGATTCTGTCGTTACCACTCCGCAACCTTCTTTAAGAGACGCTAGTAATCCTGCAGGGTAAATCCCAGTATAGATTATTAATTATAAGTACAATTTCCTTTTTCATTATTCTTGTGAGTTCTTTTTTTTTTTTGGTAATGGACATATGTTAATTGTATCCACAGATTGCTTGCGATTGCAGAAGAGACATTGGCAGATTTCCTTTCTAAGGCTACCGGAACAGCTGTTGATTGGGTCCAGATGCCTGGGATGAAGGTACTCGAAAGTCGAACACTCTAATTAGTTCATGTTTATATTCATTGTAAATAATTTATTCTTTGACCTCTAGAGTTTATTTAATTTAAGCTATTTCCACATTTTATAGCCTGGTCCGGATTCGGTTGGGATTTTTGCGATTTCACAAAGTAGTAGTGGAGTAGCAGCTCGAGCTTGTGGTCTTGTCGGCCTAGAACCTCCAAAAGTAAGAATATAATTTCACCAAGTAGTTAGTGTTGTACATCTATCTTAGTAAATATCTGATTACTTTTATAATTTCATATAGATTGCAGAGATTCTCAAGGATCGGATGTCTTGGTTCAGGGATTGCCGTAACCTGGAAGTTTTCACATCTCTCCCCACTGCAAATGGAGGAACTATTGAACTTGTATACACACAGGTGAACATTTGGTTATAGTTTGATTTAAATATCCTCTTCTATACGATTTTATTTAATTGGTGTTAGCTAATGAACATGTTATACATATCAAAAACTCTCAGATGTTTGCTCCCACTATTCTTGCCCCAGCTCGAGATTTTTGGACGTTGCGATACACAACTTTGTTAGAAAATGGCAGTCTAGTGGTAAGCTGTTAGTTGCTATCGGGCTTCTCACTAGTATTACAGGTTACTTTTTCATGTTAGGCACATCAGCCATTATGTGTGCTATTCACAGTCTAGCTACTTATGAAATCTGCCCATTCCTTAGGTTTGTGAGAGATCTTTGTCCGGTTCGGGTACTGCTCCGATTGCTGGTGGCAACTTCGTAAGGGCTGAAATGCTTCCTAGTGGATACCTCATTCGCTCATGTGATGGTGGAGGCTCAATCATACACATTGTTGACCATTTAAATCTTGAGGTTAAAATATTATTACATTTATATTGTTATAATTTTGAACGACTTGTAGAAACTGATTATATTTTTGCTTGACTAATTTTATTTCCCAGCCGTGGAGTGTACCAGAAATTCTCAGGCCACTCTATACATCGTCCAAACTTGTAGCTCAAAAGATGACAATTGCGGTGACATTAGGATTCTCCGTGTGTTTCTATGACTTTTGATTCAGATTCATACTGACAAATTGTAATGTTTCTTTAAGGCATTGCAATATGTGCGTCAAATCGCTCAAGAGACGAGTGGCGAAGTGGCATATGGCTTTGGGAGGCAGCCTGCTGTTTTGAGAACATTTAGCCAAAGATTGAGCAGGTAGCTGCATATCCTGAATTTGTCTTGGTCAATCCATCATAGAGCCTTGTATTACTTTGTTTCATCTTGTATTTCCCCGGCATTTCTAAATTTAGTTGTTGTTTTTGCAGGAGTTTCAATGATGCCATCAATGGATTTAGTGACGCCGGTTGGTTTGTGTTGAACTGTGATGGAGCGGATGATGTAATAATTGCTGCTAATTCAACTAAAAGTCTGACCTCACAAACTAACACAACCAGTTCATTTTCACTATCTGGAGGCATCTTATGTGCAAAGGCGTCTATGCTTCTTCGTGTAAGTATGAAATATTTGTTGCAGCTCGACGTTGAGGTCTTGAATCCGCTCTGCCATGTTAACTTAGGTACTAATTCTTTCTTTATCTTTATCCAGAATGTTCCGCCTGCAGTTTTGGTGCGGTTCCTTAGAGAACATCGCTCAGAGTGGGCTGATTACAACGTTGATGCTTATTCTGCTGCCTCTATCAAATCGAATTCCTTTTCCTTCCCCGGGATGAGACCTACAAGTTTCAGTGGGAGTCAAATCATAATGCCTTTGGGACACACCATTGAAAACGAAGAGGTTGTTTCAGCATTTCTTTTGTTTTATTTTTGTCATCATGTTTTCTTGTCCTGCGAGTTTCCAAATTTGAAGTTGCTCTTTGAGTAAACAGACATTTACACAGTATTTGCTTTTATTTCAGATGCTCGAGGTTATTCGAATTGAAGGTCATTCTCTTTCGCCAGAAGAATCGTATATGTCAAGGGATATTCACTTGTTGCAGGTTATAACTTACATTATTACAACAATACCCGATGACTTCTGTATTCCCTTCGCTATTATAGCTCGTTTTGAAACAACATATTTTCTTGCAGATTTGTAGTGGGACTGATGAAAATTTAACTGGGGCTTGCGCTGAACTCATTTTTGCTCCAATCAATGAAATGTTTCCAGATGATGTTCCGCTTTTACCTTCCGGCTTCCGCATAATTCCACTGGATACAAAATCAGTTGAGTTTCTGCATCACATCTACTGATGTCCCCTTTTTATATGATTGGTTTGTTCCGTCTCTTCTTAACAATTATTCATTGTCCTATTTTTCGTAGTTGGACCCGCAGGAACACTTGAAAGGGCATCGTACTTTGGATCTGACATCCAGTCTTGATGTCAGCCCCGTGACTGCTCAAGCTGCCGGCGGCGCTCGTGTTCAAGACACAAAATCTGTCTTGACAATTGCCTTTCAGTTTCCATTTGATACTCACTTGCAAGACTGTGTTGCCAACATGGCTCGTCAGTATGTTCGTAGTGTCATTACTTCGGTCCAGAGGGTTGCTGTGGCCATTGCTCCAACTGGAATATGCCCTGCTGTAGGACCGAAACTATCACCTGATTCCCCCGAAGCGCTGACTTTAGCTCAGTGGATCTGCCATAGTTACAGGCTAGTCCTCTATGATCATTTTTGTGTGTCATAAGTACCGTGATTGACCGACCTGACCAGGATTTCTTTTGTATTTCAGTTATCATATTGGAGGTGACTTGCTGAGGGCTGAATCTTCGGCGGGTGATCTGGTGTTGAAACATATATGGCATCACCCCAATGCCATATTGTGCTGTTCCATTAAGGTTTGAATTCTAAAAATGTGTTCCTTACTATTCGAAATGCCACAAGGCAAGAAGTTCCGCTTGTTGTCAATCTTTTCATTAGCGAATTATGAACATGATATGGCTTTGCTGTTCATTGCAGGCAACACCCATTTTGATATTTGCAAACCAAGCTGGACTTGAAATGCTTGAGACTACTCTTTTAGCATTGCAAGATATATCTTTGGACAAAATATTTGATGAAGCTGGTCGTAAGGCACTGTGTTCCGACTTTGCCAAGATAATGCAGCAGGTAACATTCATTACAAATATAGACCACTGACTGATGTATCTCACGCACAATCTCATTGAACTCTATATTCCTATCAGGGCTATGCATACTTGCCCGCTGGTATATGCATGTCGTCATTGGGACGTCACATCTCCTATGACCAGGGAGTAGCGTGGAAAGTTCTGGCTGGAGATGAAGAGACAGTTGAATGCCTGGCTTTCTCCTTCATCAACTGGTCTTTCCTCTGAACTCAAATCTGGTCGAGACCACCAGCCATCCAATCCAAGTTTAATTTAAGTATCTATTTTGCAAGACAAGTTCTTGAAGGAAACTATAATGGATGTAAATGTTTTGGTGCACCATGCACATGTTTAGTGTCCCATGAAACTTGATTTTCTAGTGCATGATTCTGCAACTGGGTCAGCTTTTTGTACCTTGGGAACATGCTCAGCTTTCAGCAAGTAATCACAACCTTGTTGGACCATTGACCTACGCGCCCTCCACATTTAATGCTCTCTTAAGTGGATTTAAAACTGCATTCACATTTGTTTATCCTTCTACTGTGTTGCTCTGCTCCCAAACATTCTTGAATCCTCCAAATTCCAATACCAAAAAAGACTACATTTGAATCAGAGTATGTACATGAAGTGCAAATGAGATGCCCATGACCTAAAGAGATGCATAAATCATAATGCATAATGCATAATGATATGAAGGTGAAAAATCTATGGAACAGGATAGTAGCGAAATGTGATCTTATACTTGAGCTTAAGTTCACTTTGAGGCTCTGATAGGGGCTTGAGCTCTCTCACTTGGAGTTAAGAAGTTCCAATGCATAAGTTGTATAGGAGACAGAAGGATGGTGATGGTCTGCATTAGTGACTGAGCACTCAAATTGCAGCGAGGGTAGAAATTCTTCTGGTAGTACACTGATAATCCTCTTAAGGTCATTCTCATCTGCATTTTGAGGTTTCTTCTCTTCCGCAGGTTGAGCTTTTGATATTGTATTTTGGATGATTTTCTCTATTGAGGAACGGATGATATTCCACTCGAACTGATGGATGGAAGGCGGGAGTGGCAGAAGAAAGCATATCAGGAGACGGCAAAGGTGGAGCTGAGAAAACAGGAACAGCACTTTGAATTGTCACTGATGGTGCCATTGTCTGATAAGGCATCCTCATCTACAAAAAAGAGACATAAGGGGCTGCACTCATGACAGGGAATCTCCAACTTTCCGGGGATGGAGCTCGGTTCGTTGTTGGGATGAGACTGAGAGACAATGGTGAAGGAGGACGGGCGAAAGACTCCAGTTGAGAGGTGTGTATTGAAGCAATGCTTGAGGAAACAGATATAGCTGTTAATATTGCTATTCGACGTCTCCTGCGTCTCTCACCATATGGAGACATTGCATGTGGCGTGGTTGAAAGCTTAGGCTGAGATGACAGTTGACCGACAGCAAATTCTGTGGTCTCTGCCCTCCGACATATCAAGGGTAGGATTTTTGAAGAGGCTGCGGGAGAAGGTTTAGAAAGTGGCGACAGTTGTGTAGGCTTGAGGAGTAGGTGGTTGGAAAAGAGATAAGGTGTTCTGAAAGTCTTCGCGGCAGCAATCCTTTCATGTCTACAGTAATTGAGTAAAGCTTTTGCAACTGTGACATCCCTAAAAGCTGACCGAAATCTAAAAATCCTACAATAAGCTAGTAGCCAACTTACATTGCTTCAAAGCAGCTCAAGCGGCCATTGTGGCATTCTCCTCAGCTTGCTTTTTATTCTTGGCCGGCTCCCCAGTGAACATTATGCCAGCCAACTCTATCAAACCAGTAAAAACCGGCAAGTGCACAAGTCCTGACCTATAGCTATGATAAACAGGCAGCGAAGCTCCAACTATCTGTGAAACCTCTTGCAAAAGATTCTTGTACACCCCCCCGTCTCATCCTGCTCAAACCAAACCACGCCCATTTCAACCACTGCACACGAACATTCATCTAACACATCAAAACCACAATTAACAAGGCTTCATCCAACCTGCTTTTATACCCATTTTTATCATCACAAAATACGCTCCTCAGTACACATTCCCTAAAATTCATTCACTGAACGTGTTCTGATTATCTTATCAAAGTCTAATATCTAAGTCTGACGTGCAACGGCTTTCAAGTTTCAAGCAACAAATGGACATCTAATAATGAGTCCAAAAACAACATGAAACAATCTCATCAAATTGAAACAGAAAACAACAATTATTTCAATAATAAGCAAAAGCAGAAACTCACAAGGATTCTGGTAGCAAGAGAATGAGTAGGACCGCGAGAAGAGAGCGCCACTTCAGCGGCAGAATGCTCAGCTTGGCGAAGTGTAAAATATCGATTTAATTGTAATAAATTAAATTGTTACAATGTTACCATTAAAATGCACACTAATTCGTAAGTATCGTACATCAGTAAATAATTGGATTTGATCTTTTCAGATACTTCCTCTGTCCTCTTTTGTTCTTCTTGCTTTACTTTTTGGGCGTCCCCTTATGCCTTATGTTCTTCCTGTTTCCTTTTAAAGTAATTATTTCTCATATTTTTTTTATCTCAATACACTCTCTTTCTTACTTTATTATTATTCATTTTCTTACTTTTACATTATTCTATCATTCACATAATCATTTTTTTTCTCTCAATACACTATCTTTCCTATTTTATTACTATTCACTTTCATACTTTTTCTCTCTCACAC
>JAWWMW010002009.1:294172-306216 GCA_035048345.1 Echeveria elegans
TGTTATCTATGCCTAGATCGCAGATAAATGGAAATTTTATTGATAAAACCTTTACAATTATAGCCAATATCTTATTAACGATCCCGCTTAAAAAAAAAAAAAACAGCGTTTGGAGTTTTGTGAGATGTTTAAGGTTGCTGCTTGGTGGAGCTCTACTACTGATCTGGTGGAAATTCCGGAGCTTTTCGACGCTTGGTGAACCTCGTTGCGCTCGCTGCTTGCTGGTGATTGTTTATAAGTTGTACCTTTTTTGGTTGTTGCTTGTTAGCTTTATTGAATTTGATTTGGGCTTTTTATCAAGCGGTTCTGATGCATAGAATTGCGTTTTGAATATTAGTTTTTAGGGTTTTCTGATGATTGCTGAGTTGGGAGTTGGTGATTGTGAGCTGTGGAAAGTAGGTGTCTACAGGATAAGCTTTGATGAATGTTCAGTGAGGATTTGAGGTAGGGTTTAGTGAGTGTAGAGTAAAGTCATTGTGAAATGTGGGTATTATTGTTTAGCCTTGATTTATAGGGCAGAGTGAAATGCAGTGAACTGAATTCAATTTACGAAATTTCCGTAAGTTAAGAGTGACCTTTTGTTTCGCGGGTAAATTCAGTTTCTTTTTTGCGCTGTCTGGGCACCATTCTGCCGTTTCTTGGGGTACAAAAATGGGGTGGCTGTGAGCAAAAATTATTATTTGTGTTATTTCTGTTTTATGAATCTTGTGTTTTTCTTAGGCATATGATATAGTGTGGTGGTACTGGATTTATGGCCTAAAGTGTAAGAAAATTGTGTTGTGTTATATTTAATTTGAAAAGTTTCACGCGGTGGTACATGATACGTGGCATTCGTCTAATCAATTTGATTGCTTTGTTCTACTGTGTGAATGATTGCGCTATTTATGATGAGCGTATAGTGAATAATTAATTTATGTTTATAGGAACTTCGAGAGAAAATGGCAATGGTGGCGAGTCAGAGAAGAGAGAATAGCGGAGGTAGTATCAATAAGCATCTTGATGCAGCAGGGAAGTATGTTCGCTACACAACTGAGCAAGTTGAAGCGCTTGAGAGGGTTTATGTGGAATGTCCCAAGCCGAGTTCTTTGCGGAGGCAGCAGTTGGTCCGTGAATGCCCCATCCTGGCTAACATTGAACCAAAGCAAATCAAAGTCTGGTTTCAGAATCGCAGGTGATTTGTAGATCGACAGTGTATATTCAGTTTCTACCATTTGCTTTTCCGACAATATTTTTGATATTAAATTCAGGTGCCGTGAAAAGCAAAGAAATGAGTCGTCAAGGTTGCAGGCTGTAAACCGTAAATTGACTGCTATGAACAAATTGTTGATGGAAGAAAATGATCGATTGCAAAAACAGGTGTCGCAGCTGGTTTACGAAAACGGTTACATCAGGCAACAGCTGCAAAATGTAAGCTTCCTCCAAAACCAAATCCATCGTTTCAGATGCTCACTTTTTTGATGTGGCCATTGGCCACTTTAAAAAATCAGTATCCAAAAAACTTTTAATTATATTGATGTAAAAGCCCTTTGGCAAAGTATAATCCTTTGGACGACATTTCTTTTCTACTAAATTAGTTGACTTGCCTCAATTAATGCATATTTTTCACGTAACTCTCAGGCAACTGGTACAGCTGCTGACGTAAGTTGCGATTCCGTTGTTACCACTCCGCAACCTTCTTTAAGAGATGCTACTAGTCCTGCAGGGTTAGTGCCAATGGAGACTATTAATTTGAAGAATAGTTTCCTTTTCATGATTCACATGTAAGATCACTATATTTTGGTGATGGATAATTATTACTGTATCCACAGATTGCTTGCGATTGCAGAAGAGACATTGGCAGATTTCCTTTCTAAGGCTACCGGAACAGCTGTTGATTGGGTCCAGATGCCTGGGATGAAGGTACACGAAAACCTTAATTAGTTCGTGTTTCTTATCAATATGATTGACTAGGTTCTTGATCTTAAGAGTTTTTTAATCTAAGCTATTTCCACATTTTATAGCCTGGTCCGGATTCGGTTGGGATTTTTGCGATTTCACAAAGTAGTAGCGGAGTGGCAGCTCGAGCTTGCGGTCTTGTAGGCCTAGAACCTGCAAAAGTAAGAATATAATTTTAGATTGGAGATTGTGTTATAGGAGTAAAATCTTTTTAGTAATTATCAAATTACTGTTATAATTTCATACAGATTGCAGAGATTCTTAAGGATCGAACGTCTTGGTTCCGTGATTGCCGTAATCTGGAGGTTTTCACATCTCTCCCCACTGCAAATGGAGGAACCATTGAACTTGTATACACACAGATGTTTGCTCCTACTATTCTGGCCCCAGCTCGAGATTTGTGGACGTTGAGATACACAACTTTGTTAGAAAATGGCAGTCTCGTGGTAAGCTGTTGGTTGCTATCAGGCTTCTTAATAGCATCAGTTCAGTTCAGTTTAGTGTTGCGTGGTAGTCTTGCCACTTATGAGATCTGCCTATTCTTTAGGTTTGTGAGAGATCTTTATCTGGTTCTGGTGCTGCTCCAATTGCTGGTGAAAACTTTGTTAGGGCTGAAATGCTTCCTAGTGGATACCTCATTCGCTCATGTGAAGGTGGAGGGTCAATCATTCACATTGTCGACCATTTCAATCTTGAGGTAAATCACTATTATTCTTTATTATTTATCATTTTGTATGACTTGTAGATACTGATTATATATTTGTACGTCCTCCTTTTTTGTTACCCAGCCATGGAGTGTACCAGAAGTTCTTAGACCACTCTATACATCGTCCAAACTCGTAGCTCAGAAGATGACAATCTCAGTGAGTTTAGGAATCTTGATGTGTATCTGTGACTCTTGATTGACATTCTTACTGACAAATTGTATTTGTTTTTTTGAAGGCTTTGCGATATGTGCGTCAAATCGCTCAGGAGACTAGTGGTGAAGTGGCATATGGCTTCGGGAGGCAGCCTGCTGTTTTGAGAACATTTAGCCAAAGATTAAGCAGGTAGCCCCATATTCTGCAATTGTCTTTGAGCTTTGTCTTTACTTATCCATATTTTCTTTCTTGGGCATCTCCAAGTCTAGTTTATATTTTGCAGGAGTTTCAATGATGCCATCAATGGATTTAGTGACGCCGGCTGGTCAGTGTTGAGCTGTGCTGGCGCTGATGATGTGATAATTGCTGTAAACTCAACTAAAAATCTGGCCTCACAAACCAACACAACTAGTTCATTTTCACTATCTGGAGGCATTTTATGTGCAAAGGCATCTATGCTTCTGCGTGTAAGTATGAAATATTTTTATGGCAAAGGCAACTATGCTTCTTCGTATGAGTATGAAATATTTGTTGTGTGTCGGTCTTGACCCCGTTTGTCATCATATATTCTTGAACTAATCATCTATTTTTTTTATTCAGAATGTTCCGCCTGCAGTTTTGGTGCGGTTCCTCAGAGAACATCGATCGGAGTGGGCAGATTACAACGTTGATGCTTATTCTGCAGCATCCATCAAATCGAATTCATTTTCATTTCCTGGAATGAGACCTACAAGTTTCAGTGGGAGCCAAATCATAATGCCACTGGGCCACACCATTGAAAATGAGGAGGTCATTACAGCATTTTCTTTGTTTTGTTATTTTGTCATCATGTTACTTCTGTAAGTCTCAGAAAGCAAGGCTGAGCCATGAATACACAAATTTACTAGGTTTCTGTTTATATTTCAGATGCTCGAGGTTATTCGAATTGAAGGTCATTCTCTTTCGCCTGAAGAATCTTATATGTCAAGTGACATTCACTTGTTGCAGGTAACATTTTACATCGATACTGATGACTTTTGTGATGCCTTCACTATTGATTCGCTAAGTATTTGATAATGATACTCTTTCTTGTTTGCTGCTTCCAATACGATTTAACATGTTACTTATAGCTCATTTTGAAACAACACATTCTCTTGCAGATTTGTAGTGGAACTGATGAAAATTCAACTGGGGCTTGCGCTGAACTCATTTTTGCTCCAATCAATGAAATGTTTCCAGATGATGTTCCACTACTACCTTCCGGGTTCCGCATAATTCCTCTGGATACAAAATCAGTTGAGTTTCCGTGCCTTGTCAACTTAAGTTCCCTTTTTGTAAGATGGGATATTTCTGTCTTTCAACAAATTATTGATTGTTCTGTTTTTCTTAGTCTGCCCCCCAGGACCAATTGAAAGGGCATCGTACTCTGGATCTTACTTCCAGTCTTGATGTCAGCCCGGTGACTGCTCAAGCTACAGGCGATACTCCTGTTCATGACATGAGATCTGTCCTGACAATTGCCTTTCAGTTTCCATTTGATACTCATTTGCAAGACAGTGTTGCCAATATGGCTCGTCAGTATGTTCGTAGTGTAATTACTTCCGTTCAGAGGGTTGCGGTGGCTATAGCTCCTACTGGAATATGCCCCACGGCAGGATCAAAAGTATCACCTGATTCTCCCGAAGGGCTGACTTTAGCTCAGTGGATCTGCCACAGTTACAGGCAAGTTCTCCGTGCTTATTTATTTGTGAAATGCATGAGTTTTCATAAATGCGCGGCTGACCTGACCTGGATGTTTTATGTGTTTCAGTTATTATATTGGAGGTGATTTGCTGAGGGCTGAATCTTCCGCAGGTGATCTAGTGTTAAAATATCTATGGCATCACCCCAATGCTATATTGTGCTGCTCCATTAAGGTGTGATCTTCTTGTCCTAAAAATGTGCTCCTTAACTTTATGTAAGGGTGAAGTTATATTTGTTTTGAATCTTTTCATTTGGGAAAGGTTAGCGTGGGATTATTGACCTGAAATGGCAATTCTCATCATTGCAGGCAACACCCGTTTTAATATTTGCAAACCAGGCTGGACTTGAAATGCTTGAGACTACTCTTGTAGCGTTACAAGATATATCTTTGGACAAAATATTTAATGAAGCTGGTTGTAAGGCATTGTGTTCCGACATTGCCAAGATAATGCAGCAGGTAACAACCCTTGCCACCATACACCATTAATTTCTCCTTAACACTAGCTCATTTGATCTTTATATTCCAATCAGGGCTATGCATTCTTGCCCGCTGGGATATGCATGTCGTCAGTGGGACGTCACATCACCTACGACCAAGCAGTAGCATGGAAAGTTCTTGCTGGAGATGAAGAGACGGTTGAATGCCTGGCTTTCTCCTTCATCAGCTGGTCTTTCCTCTGAACTCAAATCTCACGAATCCAAACTTAAAATTTAAGTATCTATTTTGCAAGACAAATTCTTGAATGAACCTCAAATGGATGTACGTGTTTTGGTGCTCCATGCACATGTTTATTGTCCCCTGAAACTTGATTTTCTAGTGCACGATTCTGCAACTGGGTCATCTTTTTGTACTTTGAAACACGTTCATCTTACTGTAAGCATTTACAAGCTTTGTTGTACCCTTGTCCTCCCCACCCACATTTAAAGCTTCCCTTATAAGTGGAATCTAAAGTCATGAACACTTGTCTGCTTTCAATTTGTACACACCGAGTGTTGTGCTGCAGCCAAACATTTATCATGCCAAGTATCCTCAAATACAAAAAAAGGCTGCCTTGAATCATAGTAGTAGTTTGTACTGATGCATAATGAAGAATAATATGAAGCTAAAAGAAACTATAAAAAAGGCTAGTAGCAAAATGTGGTCTTATACTTGAGTTCACTTTCCGGCTCTAATAGCTGCTTTGAACTCTCGCTTGTTGATGCTACGAAGTTCCAGAGGATGATGTCCGCAAGACTAAGGATGTTCTATATTAGTGACTGCGTATCCGATTTGAGGCGAGGATAAGAATTCTTCGGGTAGTAGACTTATTATCCTATCAAGGCCATTCTCGTGAGTGTCTGAAGCATCTTTGTTAATCTTTGCAGGTTGAGGTTTTTCTACCTATGGTGTCATTGGGTCTTCGATCTTCAATACTGGTGGAGCTTCCATTTTATGTGATGGAGGAATTTCTTTTTTGAGAGATGGAGGAAATTCTATACGAACGGATGGAGGGAAGGAGGGAATGATGGGCCGAAAAGCAACTGGAGGTGGAATCCCCTGATGGGCTGTGCGGATAACATGAGAAGGCATGCCTGGAGACGGCAAAGCTGGGGCTGAGAAAACAGGAACAGCACTCCTAATTGTCACTGATGGTGCCATGGTTTGATAAGGCATCCTCATCTTTGAAAAAGGTACATATGGGGCTACACTCATTACAGGGAATCTCCAACTCTCCGGGGATTGAGCTCGGGCCACTGTTGGGATTAGTGACGATCTTGCAATTCGACTTCCCCGACCTCTCTCGCCATGAGGAGACATTGCACGTGGTGTGGTTGAAAGCTGAGGCTGAGATGGCAGTTGGCTGTCAGCAGGTTGCGAGATCTCTTCCCTGCGACATATCAAGGGTAGGATTTTTGAGGAGGTTGTGGGGTGTGGTTTAGGAAGTGATGCCGGTTGTGTAGGCTTAACAAGTAGGTGCTCGGGAAAGAGAGAAGGTGCTCTGAAAGTTCTTGCAGCAGCAATCCTTTCATGTCTATGGTAATTAAGTAAAGCTTTTGCAACTGTGACATGTTCCAACTCGTCAGAATTTTCCGGCTCATTTGATGTGCTCGCAACTTCTTTAGCTACTGCAAACAATACGAAAAAGTGGATGAGCTAACAACTCACAAGAACAAATCCCAAGCATCAGAGCTTACATGAAATCAAAAAAGACGCTGATAAATTACTAACCCAACGTACATTGTTTCAAAGAAGCCCAAGCAGCCATTGCGGCATTCTTCTCCGCTTGCTTTTTATTCTTAGCCGGCTCCCCAGTGAACATAACCCCAGCCAACTCTACCAAACCTGTAAACACCGGCAAGTGCCCAAGTCCTGATCTAATGGTATGATAAACAGGCAGCGGAGCTCCCACTCTCTGCGAAACCTCTTGCAAAAGATTCTTGTACACCCCCGTCTCATCCTGCTCAAATCAAACCATCCCGATTTCAACCATTATTCACAAACATCCATCAAAAACAAAAATTAACCTAGTTTCATCCACCCTGATTTCACAACCATTTTTATCATCACAAAAAAAGCCCATTTGCTAGAAAACCATTCTTTCTGACGATGTCTAATCATCTTATCTAAATTTTAAATTCGCGACATTGCGAAACCATCCAAAGATGCGTCCAAAAAACGGCGAAACAATCTCATCAAACTGAGACACAGAAATGATACTGTAAGTATTAAAAACACAAAAACAAGAACAAAAAATTTCAATAAAACCCAAAGAAGGAACTCACAAGAATCCGGGCAGCAAGAGAATGAATCGAACCGCTAGAAGAGAGTGAGGAGAGTGCCACTTCAGCAGCAGAATGCTCAGCTTGGCGAAGGGTAGAACAGTAATTAGGAGATTCAAAAACCTCGCCATTGAAATTAGCAGTGGCTTTAAACCTAGGCGCGTGGTCGGGTCCTTCA
This sequence comes from Echeveria elegans, assembly GCA_035048345.1. NCBI lineage: Eukaryota > Viridiplantae > Streptophyta > Magnoliopsida > Saxifragales > Crassulaceae > Echeveria > Echeveria elegans. The sequence continues at coordinate 301,628 of JAWWMW010002009.1, forward strand.
CGAATGCAAGTGTATGACGGAAGATTGAAGCAGCTCCTCTGCGCCAGCTCCTGCAGCTGATTCTTGTACATCTTTGAAGTATGAAAAAGGTGGGATCTTTAGCGGCGGAAGAGGGTTTGATGAGTTGGATCGGGTGGTGGAGAGGGATCATGGGAGGTGGGGTGAGATGGAACGCTGAGCGGGAATGAGATGGGGGTGTGGAAAGATTGAAGCTTAGTTAGGGTTCTGGGGAGTGAAATTGATGATGATGATGCGGAGAGGAGAGAGAAAGTGGAGGCTTTAATGAACGAATGAATGCTGGTGGGTGGGTTTTGATCATTAATGGACATTTTGAACGTTGAGTCTTGTTTTGCCTCGTCATTCCTTCTTTTCTGTTTTTATTTATTTTATTTTATATTTTATCATCATTTTGTTTTTTTCGCTTTCACCGTGCAGAAAATTCCATTGTTATTTTATTCTTTTGCAATGTACGAGCTGATATAAAATACTTATAGCGATAAATTCGGCTAAAAGAAAATGATTGATAATTTTCGAGAAAATGACTTCCTCATAAAAAGTTTAATAAAAACGTTAAAAAATGTTTCAATTTTAAGATTTTATTTTTCTTTAAATAATTAAGCATACGCATTTATTTTCCACTGGGTTTGCCAAATGTTTCATCAAGGACTTTGTTTGGTTGTGGAAAAATTGGAGGGTCATAAATAAAAAAAATAGAAAAAAAAAATGAAGTTATGCGTTTATTTGTCCAAGGAACAAAATCAAAGTAATTTTCTATCAGAAACTAATTTTTCATTAAAATTTACTTCCACCTTCTTTTCTCTAAATTTTCTTACATTTAAGTAGAGGATTGGAAAACAGGATTAACCACGTCATATTGTATAGAAATTTTGATTTAATTTGACTGTGTTGACTTGAAGTTGAAGTAATGGATGGACCGAGAACCAAATAATTAAATATTATTTAAGAGAAATTACTAGTATTTAACAAGCCGGATCAGAGAGAGATACATAAAAAAAGACTTGACCCATTCGGAATTATAAAACCTCCTCCAACTTAAAAGCACGGAAAAGCTATAAAAAAAAACAAAAAACACAGAAAAGCTTACATATAAATGGTTTGTTCATGGAAGAAACATGGATGAGGAATAGAATCAGATTGTCTGATGTGCCCGGGAAGGTCTCCAAAACAAGTGCAATGACCTGAGGAATTAGAGAAACAAAGAGCAGGGGCAGCTCCATTCATAGCATATGACTCACTTTAACAATAAGAATGTCCACTAAGAAGGCGACGCAATTGGCTCTTAGTTTTAAACAAATGCCGCTCCAGTTGAGACCATTTCTAAAGTAAAGTTATGTTCTTATGAGACACTTGCATACTACGAAACTCAAAACTTGCATGAAAAACCTCAGATGACACTTAAGAAAGTGCTTAGAGCTGCCAACAACACGCAAAGCACCAACGAAATTACCGCCTGAATCTCTGATCAAAGCACCTATTCGGGAGCAATCATCAATATCATTTATATTACAAGTAATTCCATCACTTCTTGTCCTCCATGGAATCCAGAACACACATGTTGTTTGCTGTTAAAAGGAACGAGCAAGTGCAAGGCTTCGAGGCTAGAGTCATTAAAGTGATTAGAAGTATAAGGAGCTTTAATATTTATGGCCAAAGTGGAAGCCCTAGTACAGAATGGAATGGTTAGATAGGGTTGCTCGGTTCTCATCAAAACAAACCTTATTGCGACAGGTTCATATCTCCCAAAGAGCGCAACAGAACAAACCAAACCCCATGTAATTATCGAAACATACCCCAGAGGTAGAAGAGCTGGATCTGGAACAACGAAAAACCCTCCTTTTCCTGAAAAGAGGATTTAAGAAACTCCAAACATTTTGGCTATCTCGCAGTCAACGAAAAGATGAGTTTGAGTCTCCGCCTTACTATGGAAACAACAATAACATCCGGTGGCCATATTTATGCCAAGACTTTGAACTCCATCATTAGTTGGCAGCGCATTATTAAGAAGCCTCCATGTGAATATCGAAATCCAGGGCGGGATCCACTTCTTCCAAATAATATCAAAACGCAGGAACGATGAAAATTAGAGGCTGTTATAATCTCAGCAGTGTCTCCTAGACTAGCAGATCCGGATAATCTGTTGGAGTATAATCCTCTATTGAATTGAAGGTAATGGGATTTGCTACCCTCAACAGAAGGCTCTGAAGATCAGGATCGAGCTGAACATCCTTAATAACCTTATCGTTAAGACTTTTATGATCCTGCAAAGAAATGGTATGGCAAAATAAAGAGCAGCGGGGTTGAGGATCCATGACAGTTGAAAGATATCTCAGTTACAATAGGAGATGGGGTTTGACAAACGGCTCCGAGCATGGGAGGCCCTCACTCAGGTAAGATGATGCGAATTTACCATGCAAAGAAAACATTGTTTGCTTCGGGCTGTGCATACCCAGACCTCCAGCATTCAAAGGTTGACAAACACTGTCACTTTGCACAGAGCGTCTTTGTAGAAGAATGAGAGAAATTTTGACTCAGTTCGATGTTACATGAGTAAGTTGGAACAGTAACCAGTCATTCCAAGATAATCTAATTTCAATCACTTCGGCTCTCTTCTGGATACGAACCGTCTCCTCCAATCTGCCTCATCGATAACTTGAATCAACAACGTTTTTCACAATCTGCATCGTCGCCTCCCTTCTCTGATGCTCGCATTAGTTCCCAATTAGCATCTTTGCAACAGTAATCTCTGACCGAGTGTGAAGAGAATCAAGCCACCGATTCACGCTATATCAATCATACTCCTCCGACTAATCTCATACGCAGCAAGCGCCAGAAGTAACGGCACGATGTCGATCTTTCCCATCTGTATCCCACAAATCGGCGCTTTAACTTGCCATCAGTCTCACCGATCTCCATTTGAAGTTGTATGCCAATTGTGACTTTAGACTTGGTATCGAATTGGTTTAGAGATGAGATGCGTGAGCCGATTGAAGAATCGAGGCCATAACGGCTGGCGAAGAGCGCGACGGAGGAGGCGGTCGCTATCGTTATCTGACCACCGAATTGGATTTGATTGTACATAATCTCACCAGCAGTTGCACATGTTACACGTATAATCTAATCTCCCTGAAGGCATGAATTGCCGATTATTTTGGGGAGCCATATTAATGAAAACCCGAAATTACCCTTCCTCCCAAAATCGGATCTCAACCGTCATGTTCCGATTTATAGTTCGCCGATACCAGTTGAAGCGCGGTGGTGGTCGGTCTCGATCTTTTGTTAATTTATCGACAATTGATTGTAGTGTTGGTGGAGATGTGTGCTGTGTTGGTGGAGATGGGTGTACATGTTGATTTGCCTCTGCCGCCGTTGAAGACTTTCAACCATGAAACCGAAATTGATCTACGATTCTGTCACGTTCTTCGCGCAGAATTGCATCGTCAGCTCTGCCTATTATCGGTTTACTGCCCATAAAGTTGTCGGACGAGGTTAGAGGGTTGCCGTCGTTTTAGGTAGCAAGTTTCGGAATTTGCATCGGGGTGACTTTGTTTTCATCAACACTTTTTGACAATTCAGAAAGTGCAAGCATTTCCATTTTGAACAACCTTTGTTTGAAATTGTTGTGTTTGTGTGGAGTGGATGGGTACATTGTGGCGTGTCATGGCAAGTTGATGTATTTAGATAACAGATTGATGGATGATAAGGATTATGGGCCCTCAACCTCTTGAAGCTGGATAAGGCGCAAACAGATTGCGGCATTGCTAGACAAGAAAAAGGAAGGTGAGGTGGTGTATGTTTCCTTTGGGACGTTAGCGAATGTGGATAAGGCGCAAATGGAAGAAATTGAGGATTGGTGGGTTTTCATTTTCATGGGTAGTCAGGGAGGCAGAACGGAAGAAGTTGCCGCGGGTTTTGTGGATGAAACGTTGGAGAAGGGAGAAGGGTTTTGTGGATGAAACGTTGGATAAGCTGGTGCTCGCAACTGGATTTGTTGAATCCTGCAGCTGTAGGATGCATTGTTGATGGAATTCTGTGTTGGAGGGGATTAGGGTTTAGGAGTTCCAATGGTTGGTTTTCTGATCAGCCTACTAATGAGAAGTTGGTACAAGATGTACGGAAAGTTGGGATACGCTATGCAACAAATGTTACAGACGAGATCAAATTCAACTTTGTATTCAGGAAGACATGGATGAAGGTGAGGTCTGGAAAAAGGCTAAAAAATGGAAGAAGCTGAGCCAAGAAGCTGTGGTACCTCTGACAACAACTTGCTTCAGTTTGTATCTCATGTTGTGTCAAGGTGATGTTTTAATGAAAAACTTTGCTTAAACTTAAGCTTCGTACATCCTCATCTTAATTATGTGTGTTAAGCCCTACCTATAAGGTAATGGTCATTGTCGACGGGGGCAAACATAAGTTTGATTGGCATCCCTTTTTAGTACTCCCTCCGTTCTGAAATGATTTTTCTGTTTGGATTAATGGTACGGTAATTAAGGTATAATGAGAGTGTGAAAGTAAAAATAAAATAAAAGTAAGTAAGAGAAAAATAAAGTAGGAAAGAGAGTGTATTGTGA
>JAWWMW010002010.1:0-15382 GCA_035048345.1 Echeveria elegans
TTCACACTTAAAGACCTTCACGTTTTCGACGTTTTTATTTAGAGACTCGTCCGTCATAATTAACGGAATTGACCCATGAATCGTAATTTTAAAAACTTTGAGGGTTAGATTAAAATACAAAAAATACAATCAAACCCCTCATTTTCCAACACCACCACAAATAAACGGAGGGGTGTCATCTTAAAAAAGTGTTATAGATACGAATCTTTTTCTGTAATTAACCCTTTATTTTAAGTCATATGCTTCAATTGAATGCTTCACGACAAAAAATGATATCTTCCAAATATGCGTTCATTTGTTCGGAAGTGCGCAAAATGATTTGAGGATAAATCAATCATAAGCAAAATTTTATCCACAAAACATCTATACTAATAATAAGGTTATGTCCTCAACATGCCAATAGCTACGAAATTTTTTTCGTTGCTAAATCATGCATTTTCGTCGCTAAATAAATTAAGAATAAGACAAAATAGGAATAAGACAAAACAAAAAATACTAATTAAAAATTTAAAAAAATCCAAATTCATATTAAATTAAAAATAAAAAATTAACACATTTAAAATTCTAAATTCATATGTATAAATTAAAAATTATTTGAAATATGTTATAAAATTTGAGGAGAATCGAATTGAGACACGGAAAAGATTTCCTTCGGGACGACGGGCGCAGAGCTAGTCAAATATATAAACTTTATTATCATGCTTTATAAATATAAATATATTTTAATTTTATCAAATATAATTTGTGTTAAGTATTAATTAGAGAAAATACTACTTAAATAATTTTACCATTATATTTATAATTAAATGATTTCAATTATTTAAATATCTATTTATACAATAAACATAAAGAAAAATACTAAGTTAAAAAATAATACTTATAAATATTTTTAAAATAAATTAATTTTATATAATTTTACATATAACACAACAATATACATTTAATATTAATATAATATTCATGATCCGGAACAATAGATGCGGCATGAGAATGTCCGGGTCTTCGATCGAATGGACTAACTTTCAGTCTAATCCATTTATCAATTCATTGGTATGTTCCCAAGGTCATGTTCTTGAATCAAGTCCTGGTCCACTTGCCCTTATAAGAGTATAAATAAATAAAATCTTTTTAAATTTTCATTAAAATTATGTATGGATATCATTTTGAATCAAATGAGAACTAAAACTAACACGTATGAACATATTGGCGATTACAACCGATTCTTTCTCGACAACTTTCACACAATTCGTGTTGCAATATTTTTTGTTATCTTGTGACAAAATGTTCCAGCAACAGCTATTCATCATGCTACACCAACATCACAATATACCATCCACGAAAAAATGAGAGGAAGACTTCCCAAGAAAAGCCAATCATCAAAGTCAAATAGCATTCAAACAAATCTATAATAAATGGTGAGGTACCTTCGTGGATGAGGAGTACTGTTGGATCGTGTTAACTTACAGACGAGTTATGCATCAAAATCGTAAATAACACCAATGTAAATGGGACAAGTCAAAGTTATTATAATGAAAACCCCAACTAGAAAAAAATCACTACATTCTAGCCTGAACTAGAAATATTTCATATAACTTTTTATTGATGACAAATCAGTAGAAGAACTAATGACTTTTCTACTGCTTTGTTGAGTGAAACTCGTTGGCTCCCTGGTGATACGGCAGTGAGCCTACTCGCCTCTCCTTGTTGAGTTAGGGATGCTAAGAACAAACTGACCCGCAAGATATTTGTCTTGTTTTTTGAATTCCTTCTCTATCATTCACTCTTTCTTTTCTTTGATCTTCAGCTTTATACAGAAGCGTACAATTGATTCCTTAAAATCTCATTAATTGTCCTGTCAAATATTATTTCAAAAATGTTAGTTACCATTTTATCTTCAATCAATATTCAAATTGATATATATACATATTATAAAAATATCTTTTGGAAACTAAATCAAACAAGTATATATATTGACTTCTGATCTCTGTTCTCGCTTGACCGGTACTGCTCAATAGTTAGCTTCCAGTCAAGTGGTTGGTGTCATTAAAACTCCAACAATTTCTACCTTTGATGATGACGAACTCTCCTGTAAAAGTAGTCATACACACATATATATACACAGAGGCGGAGCTAGGGGGCTGTGGCCTGAAAATCGCCCAACTACCGTGATGTCGATCGAATTGCCCGCCCTGCCGCACGCCTCAGCCCGCTCCCTCGCCGCCTCGCGTCTTCTCCGCTTGTCTCGAGTCTTGGATCTGTTTGTCGTTTTGAGACTAAAACTGAAATAAAAAAAGAGTCGGGCGAAAGAACGACGGGGCAATTGAATTTGGCGAGTTACGGGTTTAGGGTTAGGAACGAATGAGCGTCGAGCAAAGGAGCGTTGAACTTCGATTTCATACAGTGAAGAAGTTTGTCCGATTTGAGTTTACCTGATTTCATTCAGCACTTTGATTTCAGATGATTTCAACCCTAAACCCTAAACCCTAAACCCTAATTGTTCAAAAGTAAGATTTCAATTTTGCATGATTTTAGTTGTTAGATGAGTTTGTTTTGATTTTGAAATGTCAAATTTTTCATTTCGAATTTGTTGTGATTTTGTTGTACTGTCCGGAAAAAAAACGGAGATGCTGCCCCCGAACCCCTTTTAATTCTGCCCCCTCCTCAACAGATTCATGGCTCCGCCCCTGTATATGTTATATGATTTTCGTGTACTATGTTCCCCTCAATTCGTTGTTCCCTCTCAGTTGATTGACTCATACAAAGTCGATTAAATTATACTCCCTTTGTCCCTCAATACAGTTCTCATATGGTATTTGAAATAACATTTAAGAAAAGTAAGGTATGTGAGATAACACAGTAGGTAAAAGAAAAAAAGTTAATAGATTGAAGAGAAAATGTGTTTATGAGGGTAGAAAATATTCCATTTAAAAAAATAAAAAGTATATTTTGAAACGTTAAAAAAAGGAAAGGAAAACCTATAATATGAGACTGAGTGAGTATATTAAGGACTTGTTACCTAGTACCTTTTTGACGTGACATGCTCCAGTCACATACACGTTGCCTGCAATCTCTTCACTTAATACAGTGACAAGTTGGGGTAGATCCGTAGGGACCTAAAAGGAAAAACTAAACTAGACAATTAGAAGAGTTTGGGGGGTTTGATTGTGAGGGAATCAAAGCAGTTAAAATTCAGCAAGTAGGCAATCAAGACAGATAACAGTACGTTCAAATATGTATGAGATGATATTGGTGGCAGTTAAAAATTCATGCAATGTACTTTTATCAGAGACCACTAATCACAAGTATCTTACTAATTTAGGTTGTTTCGGCTAAGGACGCAACTCACACTTCTTAATCAACCTAATTTTACGCTAGCAACAATTAAGATTTTATTTTGCAAGAACTTCATTAATCGTCAAGTGAGTCCGAATCCGAACCTTTCTACTAATTTTGAATATAATGAGAGCATTGCTATATATATATGCATTGATTATTACAGATTAATTGATCAGACTTGATTTACACCTTTATCTCCATTTCTGCCTAGACGTTTCTTCAAAGTTACAGAACCAAAACAATCAGTAGCAGCTCGCACGACACGCACATCATTCCAATATTCATTATGTACGGATAGACTCAACTGGGGACGACAACTATCAAATTGCAACAACTTTTATGAAAAATTAACGACAGCATGGTGCTGTCTTTGCCAAGTAGGTGCACCCTCCCTAATATAATACACAAACTTTGATAGACCGCACGCCTTCATTTGCTCTTTTGCGTCTTCATGTGTAATTATGGATAATTTTAGTTGGTATCTCGAAAAGAAAATTGATATCTCGTAAATCATGTTAAATAATAATAATAATAATCTATTCTTATAAAAGATTAAGAAACGGACCTAAAACCAAATCTAAAATTACATTATTACCCCATTATCAACATTAATACGTAACAAATACAGTATGCCATTAAAACTAAAGATAACGGGCCCGGTCCATTAAATAAAATTTTGAAATTTAAAAATTAAAAATATTAAAAATTAACATTTAAAATTAAAAAATTAAAAATTAAAAATTAAAACTAAAATTAAAAATTAACATTAAAAATAAAAAAATAAGCAGAAAATATTTAAAAAAATTTAGGTGAATCAAACGAAGATAAGGAAACAATTCCCGTCAGAATGACGGGAGCGCAGCTAGTAATAATAATAATAACAGAATATACCTTGTTTACCATTTACATTTCTTATGCATATTTCATTTATCGGCAATTTAGATTTTACTTAATAAGCATTTCATGTTGTGGGTGTAAAACCTATTTTCTCACGGACACTCACAATTGGACATCAAGTTGGGGAGTCCGCATCTGTCCATTAACTTATTTGCAATGCTTGATTCAGATATTGATTGAATAAATGCAAAGTTATACGCAAAGATAAGATGAAAGGTTTATCAATAATATATTACATATACATGGCATCAGATCATGGGGTAGAAAGTAACTGAAGAATGATAATTTCCTTCTCTTCCTCTTACATCATTATGCATATTATTGTAAACCGTACACAGATGCATCATATATGGTCGATTTAAATTTTGACAAGGCACCTATCTATATGATATTATGTTTTTATTGAGCTTTGCATACGTTAATGTCTAATCTATTTATTTTTCACTCATTTATTTTCATATTTTTTTAATATTCGTAAAACACGAGATATGAATATTGGGCCGGAAAGAGTACCATAAATTTGGGTAACAACCGTAATGTGTTTTACTCCCTCCGTCTCATATTGTTATTCTCATTGAGTAATTGGCGCGGTTTAAAAAAATTATATTATGTGAGGTAAAAGTAGGAAAAAGAATGTTTGAAAAGTGAATAGATTGGAGAGATTGTGTAAATGTGAGAGAAAAAGTTTTTATTTAAAGCAATTGAAAAAAAATGAGACACTAAAAAAGGAATAAAAAGAAAAAATGGGACGGAGGGAGTATATGTATTCTACAAAAACAGGATATATTCCGGAGTTGTGACTTGTGACTCTACGTGGGTAGTCGCCACGTTTTACCATATATCCGATACCTGCTCCCTACCAAACATGCCAACGTCTAATGATTTAACCAGTAATCATGTTTTAGATGAGAAATAATTATTAGGCATGCCATTATTGTCATATTGTACTTCGCACATGTGAAAAAATATGAAATGTTGTTTTGCTTGTTTCTCGAGACTTTTGCCGTTTGCATGTTTCACATTGTGTCGAAATTTGGGTCCTAGTGGTGTGTTCTTTCTACCTTAAAATAGACACTTCGTATTAAATTTCAGTTTAGATAGATCAGTTTAATTCAGTTTAAAGTAATTCATATTAATTCGGTTTAGTTATTTACTTCATGAAGATGGAATGGTATCAAGATATTACAAATAAAGCAAACAAACGGAGGAAATAAAATAATTATCAAACCAACCAGAATAAGTCAAGTTAGTTAGGTCAAAATTTTAAGAAAGAGATCCTAGCGCATGATAATCAGCGAGTTCACGCAAGTCCTACAATTATACTTAACAATTCAATGACGCTATAAAATAATCAAGCCTTGAATTCTCATAACATGTCTGCAACTTTCAAAAATCATATCTCATTATCCGAATTGAATATCATGGCATATACACGGTTGCGAAGATTATTTCTATCTAGTATATACGGTATAAATTCAAAAGACTGTTATAATGAAATATCTATTATATCGAATGATGTTATAATTGATGGTGACTGTATCATAAAAATGATAAAGAACTGATTCGGACAAGTTCAACATTCAAAACTGATCGTCAAAACTAGTCAGTGTGTCTGCCAAAATCATGCAATTAGTTATAGTCGTCAACTTTCAAAATTCATAACTCGTGCAGAATAAAAATACAAGACATATACTATTGCAAAGATCGTTCTATTTAGAACAATTTGCCATTTGAATTACCCTAATCGGATACTTAAAACTTAATTTATTTAATTTAAAAAATCAGTCAACCTTGCAGAAAAATCCAGACAAGAGTAAAACTTTAACTTCAAATCTGATTTCTGAACAACCCAAACACCGTAAAAATACAATTTATACACTCACATAAACTTTGACTCGACTGGAACAAGATGCGATTAGAATCAACCAATTTCGACCTCAGAAATATGTGTTCTAATCTATTGATTTCAAAGTCAGTCCACGGATCTGAAATTTCAGATATAATACACAAGAATTATAAACAGCCCATCCGACTTTGTATCTTACTATTAATAAAGCACAAAAGGGTAAATTAGAATTTGTTTTTATCCTCATAAATTTTATATAAAATTACTCACAACACCATTAAAAGTTTAAAATACTAAAAATACACTACTTAATTACACTCAATATTTTTCTCAGTACTATTTTTTTACTTTCATTTGTAATTGTCTTTTTGAGTTATAAGAAATATATTATTATTATTACTTATTATTTTGTTAAATTATTTTATACAGCAAAAAAAAATGGTACGCAAAGCACTCCGAGCTAAAGTCAGAGCAAACCGACACGTCCTCAAAAGCAGAGCGGGGCAGGGAGAAGCAAACAGAGATCAAGCTAGAACTCCATCCGACTTGGAGGGAATGAAACTGAGGTACAAAATAAGCCATAAACTGACTTGTCCACGGATAATTTGATAACTCGAGCAAGCAGAGATCAAGCTAGGACGTTCTGTACAAGATGATTTAATTCTGTTTCCATTCTGATAACTCAAGCCAAATGTATTAAACCATTTTCCATTCCATTTCTTTTTTCATCCTTTGATTCTCCGCAGTCCAAAATCCAAATACAGCCTATGAAAATTATGTTTGAAACCACAAGTCTGTGTCAAGTACTAAGTGTATTCCTACTTAAAACGACACTGACAACAAGTCAGATGAAGACTTCTCTAGGCATACGACCAGGACAAGCACAATTAACATGCCCATTGAAGGGGTTTACGTACAGTTTACCGACCACGGAAGCGCAACGAACAAACCGCAACAGCGCACCAGCACTGACTAATCTATTAACATTTCTATTCATACATAAATCTAAACATCTTATAATACATGCCCATGGCTCACCGCATCTGGCAATTTATTACCTCAACAAAATCAAGTATATCTGAAGGAAATAGTAGTTCTCATGGCCGTGGTTGACATCAAGCTCTCATCTCACATGTGAAGATCAAGATCTAAGGTTCTTCCGATAAGACTGTCGTAAGGTGGGAAATAGAAGAAAATTCCGACAATGTCAGGAGGGATTGGTTGGATGAGCTAATGGGAACTCTATCATGACAATAAATGATGCCTGGTCTGCCTCCCTAAGGTACTGAACAGTTCCGTTCATGATTTTCACGAGCTTTTGGCACATATAAAGGCCAAGACCCTCCCTTGATGCACTGGGAGATTGGTGGAACATTTCCTGGATTAACTGTTCAGGAATCCCAGGTGCTGGATGTGTTATTCTGTTACATCAGAAATCAAAAAATTCAATCACATGCGCTGCGCAATCCAACAACCTAGAAGAAGAGGAAGCACGATAAAATGGGCATCATTACCTTTGAATGATGCACACTTCAAAAATGACATTTTAACTATAGAATGGAAAAACAAGAGCATAAGCACAAACTTACCGAAATTCAAGATGGATAAGTTGTATTCTTTTGCCAATTTGCTCTTTTCTTGAAGTTACCTTGAGAGCGACAGACGACCCTTCAAATGTATGGGAAAAAGAGATAGCATTTGACAAGAAATCTGAAAGCACTTGCTGCAGCCGTAAGTTGTCCCCAATGAGGTTCATAGACCGCACTTCAGAAGAGGCGTCATGAGTGACCCGCACCCGACGCTCAAGGCTTAGAATCATGACCTGATTCACAACCACTTCCAGTATTTCCCCTAGGTTGAATTTCATGGAACTTGCTTCCATATAGCTGCAAAGGAGCCCAAATAATTCAGTTTAGTATCGGAGATCAGTGTTAAGACTACTAATAAATGTCTAAGTTAAGCTGAAAAAATGAGAGAAAAAAACACATACTACGCAAAAGTATGTATTCATCATGTGTATCAGTGTATGGTGAACCTTGTTAATCAACCCCAGGAGGTCATAATGAATTGTGTATAAATATGGTCCCTTTTTGTGCCCAGATGAGATGATACAAACATTCATCTGAAGGCCAGAAGCACATGTGGAACTGAAATGTTTCAAATGAGAACCAAGTACACCATTTCAAATTCATACTCGCTTAAAAGGGCACATTATTGTAGCACTAGATGTAAATGAAGCAAATGAGAACCATGTACCTCTTTTCAAACTCAAATTCATTGCTAAAAGTATTTGACTGAAGCAAGTAAAGTTAACGCACCTTCCCGCGATACCTTTAATATCATTGTCATTGACAATCTTGGACAATTGCTCTTGACACAGTGTGCACCTGTTCAGAATTTGTTTCTGATCTCTGCTTAATTCTGTGGAGTTCATCAAATTCTGGCTGAAAATAATTCCTTCCAAAGGCTTCTTGATTTCATGTCGAAGATAAGCCAATTTATTGAGACTCTTACCTGCAGCCTGTTCTGATGATTTCTGAACCTGCAGCGCGTACTGGAATTCTGCACTGGGAACATGTAGGAAGCACAACACCCCAGTGATATCTCCTCCGGCATTTGTTCTTTTATTTCCAGAAAGTAAGGCCTCCACATATTTACTGCTTTGAGTAAAAAATCCAAATAGTACTTTAGCTGTATCTTGGCCAGCGATTATACTGTTCAGCGCTATCCGGAGCTTTGTCAATGAGTCATGATTTCTAAGACGGCATCCAAAATCACTTGTAGTGAATACCTCGCCGAGAAGCATCTTACCAATGGCATCTTCCCTTTTCAGACCAGTTAATTCGCACATTGCATCATTCCACTCAACGCATTTGCCAGATTCATCAGTAATAAATATCGGAGGAAGAAGAGGTGTTGGACTCCTCATAATACGAACAAAGTCACCTTGGATGCGCATATATTGGTCCATGATCATTTTCTGTTTAGTAATATTATTCCCAATGAAGCAAACTCCAACAACCTTTCCCTCTGTGTCCCGACTGCAACAGGCATTTACAATTAAGATTAATGGATCATTTTTCTCCTGAGAACCAAATGTTTTAAGTTTGACTTCAACACTCTTTTCTTCCACACCTACCAAAAAACATGAACATAAACAAAAAATGAAGGCACAGAATCAGTCCGGTTTCTGCGTAACTAATTCAGATAGATTTTAAATCATTAATTAGAGTTCTGACATAGATTTTTTTGCATAAACTAGTAAACAGCTATATTCTTTCCTTTTGTTATATTTCATTTAATTTTCAAAGTTACAAGTCTTTTTCTTAATGAGTCATGTAAATACAACTTCATTTCCAGTCAAATTTTTGGTACTTGTAACAGAGTATTTAACTTATGAAATACCTTGCAATGCAAGCTGAAGCATTTTCTGCACAACATCAACCGAATCTGATCCAACTAGATCGATTAAGGACATGCCAATTGCTTGGTGCACTGGCAACCCTGTCAGCTCAACTGCTTTGCTGTTCCACCCGTTTATAATACTAGCTGAATCCACCGCAAAAATGGGGACTGCAGCTGTTTCTATCAGCCTGACCATCTCATTGGCTACAATACGTAGTTCATCAACATTTCTTAGCTGATTATCAACTGATGGGACATTGACGATCATCTTTGAATTATTTTCTTCCTCTTCTTGCAAGGATCTTCTTAATATCAGTTGTAATGAATGGATTGCATCCATTTCCACATCCTCCCAAGGCAAGCTTCTATTCTTGACAACCTCAAGAAAAGCTTTAAACGATGACCTAGGGTGCATTTTTCTTCCATCATCTCTGTCGCTAGGATCGTGCTTTGCACCACCCCACTTGATCTCCTTAGATTTCTGTGACCGAAACCAAAAAAGGAAATCATCCGATGACAATGTGATTTTAATGGATGCCATTCCACAGACGGCTTCTCCAAGATCCGAGGCTCTTGGATAACCAGCTTCTATAAGATTATCGGTATTAAGGCCGGTGCTGCTACTATGGTAATTAAGGATCCAACTGACCAGGTCTTTGATTTGTTCCTCTGAGGGGGTGACTCCAAGCAACCAACACTGTTTTTTGTAATAGAGTGCCGCTCCATCACACCTGACAAGATCCATAACATTCGGTGTCTGAGTAACAATTCCAATAGGGGCATCTCTGAGAAGCATGTCACATAGCACCGTTTGAGTCTGCAAAATGTGCTTCTCTTTCATTTGAGCGGCCAGTTCCACTTCTTTGTTGATCTGTACGCTGAATACCTGAATTAAGAATTCACAGGCATACCTCAAAGAGAATGGAATGAACCTAGGCTTCGTATGGTGGCAGACTACCAAGCCCCATAGTTTGCTTGTGGTTTGGTGGTTGGCATCCGTGTCATCGCTTCCTTCGTTGATGGTGACAGACATTACAAGGGATGCAATAGAACCCATACTCTCCATGTACTGCACATGACATCCATGTGGAGCTCTTAATTGTGATCCTGCTAGGCACAGTGGCAGCGTTAATCTCGTATCTTGAACAATTTTGACAGGAGGAGCTAAACAATCGCAAATCATTCTAACTTTGTTCTTCATGAATAGAAACCTCGAGGCTTGTGGTATATCAGTAGCAGGGTAGTGCAAACCGAGATATGGTTCCAAGCCAGGCCTATGGCTCTCGGCAATAACTTCCCCATGGTCATCTTCGTGAAACATATAGACCATTACCCTATCATAACCAGTCAACTCACTCGTCTCCTTCACCAACACATCGCATAGCAACTGCAAATTTCCACTAGGTAAGAATTGTAATTTTGATATTGCTTTGGCTGCTAGCTTATATGATTTGAGAGCCCCAGCAGCAGTGACAGGCAGGTTAGCAGGGTCAACGGGCTCCAAATCTATCACTAAACCAACATCAATTCGGTGTAGAATGGCATGAAAGGGCTTACAAGTGCTCCGACATTGAAGTAGTATGGGGTTCATGAGATTAACCTCTCCATAGCTAGCGGCTTTTTGCAACTCATTAGCCCCGGTGGACAAAAACAGTGTGGTAACATCAATTCCGATTGTCAAAACTTCCTTGTGGCCGATGGCCCGATACCCAGCATTTCCGGAGCGTTTTCACTGTAGGCCAGAACGGTAAAGTTTTGGTCGTCTACAGCAATAAGACAGCCAAAGGGTTGAATAAAGCTCCCTCTTTGCATCTTCTGAAGATAGACTGATACAGTCGAGGAAGAGACGATTCCTGCGGAAGTGGAGACATTAATATCAACAGAAGATGAATAATCAAATTGGCTTTGGGATCCCTCAAACTCGACATGAAGTTTTGCATCCATAGGTGTTTGGGCGACGACACGAGCATCGCGTTTGGAGCTGCTCCTGGAGCGGTTAGTTCTGGTTGTGGAGTTGGAAGACATATCTCGAGCCCTTCTAAATTCAAGCGTGACTCTCACTCATCGGCAGCTAGCCGTCTACGTAATGAAAGTATTAGGGCGCAAGTGAGATGAGAGAATTGTGAAAGCAAACAGAATCCGGTGGTCCTGAAAAGCAAGAGCGCAGTAGAGAAAGAGAGAGAGTAGTAGTAGTAGTGTTTTATGTAGAAGATGAGAAAGTGGAAAAGGAAGGAAGGAGCATCATATACCTCCTCATCATCATCATCATCATCATCATCATCATCATCATCATCATCATCTATGGAATGAAAAGTAAATGTGAAAATTTTGATGATGAATCTTCCAAAGCCCCAATTGTGACCACCACCACTACCACCACCACTGGCAGCAAACATACACACAAATCCATAAATTGTGAGAGCAGTTGGGTAACAAGTGAAATTTAGCAATAATCGATTTATAATTTATTCTTAAAAAAAATATATCCCATTGGAGGTGACCGATTTTTGTAACACTGTTCCCAATCCACAAAATTCTATCGTCACTCAGTATTAACTCATTTGATTCTGCTACTGTTGATACATTTTAGCCCTAACATTCTGACTCTTGATATTCTATACATGTCACTCAGGCCGACACTTATGTGGATTGATTTTGTTTATTCCACATATTATGCTTCGTGCTTCCTTTTTTTACCTATGTCATTTGAGCCTTTTTACTATATATAGGTCGTCCAGGCAACGGAGGAAGAACTCTCTGCATTGATCTTGTTCCACTTCCGGTTGGCAAGCATGATATTGGTTCGCTTTGCCGAGCAGGATGTAAGAGTTTGTTATTTTCTGCTGCATTTTTCTTGGAGTTGTGAGCTTATTATAGTGCTGATCGGGGTATTGATCCTTTTGATCGAAATTTTTTGACTCGATTTCAAATTTTTCTCGATGACTTTCATCTATCGTGAAGAAATAAAAAGAAAATAGATGTATCTTGATTTTTTACAGGGGACGAATATCATGTCATGACGTCCACCATAGTTATATGGTTCCGTTGGTTACTTGTTGATACAATGGTTGTTCTTTTCGAAAAACTTTGATATATTTACACAATAAAAAAATGCGATTCAGATTAATCAAAATTGGATGTACTATAAACATACAAGATGGAGTGTCACCATTATAGGAATATGACGTGTTTTAATCTTATATGTTGATGCATATACATTTACAAATTTATTCTTACATAGTCGAAAGACTGTACAACTGCAGTCTTAAAACACATCTGAGTTCAAGGCGACTCGAACTATTTTGATAACGTATGACCAAGAGCACAATCATTGATCTACCACCCCTTATACTATCATGAATTTCAAGATGAAGCCCCCGGCGAGGACCAAGAGATACGCACATGGACAACTTCAATAGGGCGAATATATTATCTTTTTTTTTTTTTTTTTTTTACAAATTTCCGAACATAAGTGATAAGTCCACGTCCGCTATCACCCTGGGCGGAAATGACTTTGTGAACAACTATTTCTTGGTACCATACTCGGCCAGATCCCGTCAGTATGCTCTTGAAGACTACGTTCCATACATAATCTCAGAGTAACGCAAAATATTGTCCCTAATGATCACCCTATATATCCATATGCACAGGCATTCACAAAATATTGTCGGTAACCCTCCTAAGAAGCATTAACACTTGTGAAAGAAAAGAACAAAAAGAAAATATCTTTGTCGTGAGATCGCTTATTCCAGCTTACTCGGTGACTGCAGGTTTTGTGACGTCCAAAATAGCATGCTGCGGTCAGGAACCTGTGCCCCAACAGGGATGAGTATGTCTTCTGGGATGGATTTCATCCATGTGAGAGAGCAAATAAGATCCTGGTGCAGATGATTATGACAGGAGCAGAGAAGTACATCAACCCAATGAACCTCAGCACTGTGATGAAGTTGGATGATTTCTCCAGAACTTGAACAACGATCATCATTGTCATCTTAGCCATCATGGCTGCTACTCATGTTCACTCTCACGCTATTACCCATAAGTCAGTACTCAGCTTCAACGTTGTGCTTTCTACTTGTTAAATGTCTCAATCCAAACATGGTACCAGGGAGGACTACAACATTGCTTAATTAGTACAAGGAAGAATATTTTCACTCAGCGGCAGGTTATTTTCTTTCATACACGCAAGGGACAAGGAAACCAAGTTAAGCAAATAAGTAAGACCAAACACGTTCATATGACGAATCACGGGTTGTTGAAATTGAAACGAGTCACCTACAGTTTTATCTATTTATGCTTATGGAGATCCTAAGCAAGCGTCAGACAGCATACAAGGAGTATTGCAAGTATTTTGCAACGTTAACATCAACAACGGAGTGATTCACTCATGCACTTTTCTGAGGCAAATGCAGAGACTGTGTTCTCAAAAATAATCTTGGGCTGAGGAGTGCCGCTCGGCTTGATAGGCTCTTGTCTTCAAGAGGGCACCGAGCTTTCAACATTGAGAAAACATGGTTGTTCAACCTTCTAGCTAGCTTTCTTCATTGCTTCTAACAGAGTTTCCAAACCCTGGTTAACAAAATGAAGTCTTGCTTTTAACATCACAAGTTAGATAGTAGGGTGAGAAAACAGCAGATGAGCTTCATTTGGCAAAAAAATGAGATATAATGAATAACGACTTTTGCTGGCAATGTCTAACCAATAACCTAAATTTGTTCAGCAGTGAGCAGTCTCAAGATGAACTGAGTTTTTTTATATTTCATACCTGGATTTGTTGGCTTTTTATTAGTGCTTGGTGTGAGCCAAATGCCTCCACTTCCGCAATATTAAGAACTTGGTATGAGAAATCAAAGAGCTCGAAATGAAGTTGCTGCCCAAGCAAGTATATTATTGTACAACACCCCTAAGCTATAGAGTCGCCAAGAAGCTCATGCATGGTTGTTTGATGGTGTTTGAATAGATTCCTCCAAATATGCCTTCAAAGACAAGAAAAGAAACAAAATGAGCTTCAAGCTCAAATTAAATTCAGAAAAATAAGGTTTATAATCTTAGCAGCAAGCTTACCATTTGAAGGCCACTGAATATATCCGATAAAAGTCCTTTGAAGTAGTGATGTCAATGAATCCTGTCTTAGGAGCAGCACTCCATTTACTACAATACTTATCTGATTATGCTGCACTTGTGAAGGCTAAAGCATATTCTAGCACACATTTCCTGTGCTCAAATTAGTTCTGTTACAACAGATCTGCAACAATTGAAAAGTTTGAAAGCTCGTCAGAGTGTGAGAACGTGGGACACAAGAAAAGACGCAATTATATTTGAAGTTTCTTCATTTTGAAAAATGACAGAATGAGTAATTTTGATACACCTAGGACATGAATCTAATTTCTTGTCAGCGAACACGATTTCCAGTGTCAAACAACAATGTTAACTCCGAGCTGTGTTTGCCCGGAATTCTAAGGCACAACCATGCAAACTATCATGAAAGCGCAAAGACCAATTCGAACAAGTAATGAAGTAACTGCTACATCAATTGCTGCAATCAGAATGTCATGATTTATCCCTCGAGGACCCGTAAAATCTTACATGACTGACACTACTGTTACATTATTATGTTGATATAAAAATAAAAACAAATCAAAGTTATCTATTTATTGCACTAGTGTATTGAGTTTTGAGCAGAAGGGGTGGTAGTCTAGTGGTTATAATCTTGTTCTAAGTATTAAGAGCGCTCGAGTTCGAGTCGATGCATATCCGCTTGAGTCTGGGAGTTGTTCAGTCCTTGACTGAAAGTGTGTAGACTGCCTTCCTTCAGGAACACTCTTGTCTTAGTTTTTCTGTGTCAACTTAGTTAACAGTTCAATAGTGCAGGAATGTAAAAGACACAGAAAACTTGGT